>ML861543.1:0-16523 GCA_009831015.1 Picea engelmannii | reverse complement strand
ACCCATTTGAGAGCAGGACCCAGAGACATAGTCCACTAGGGAAAAACTCCGTTATCAAGTTTTTGTGTTCAGATTTGACGCTTGTGTCTCTTCATTATTGAGTTTTTCCTTCTTTATGGTGCACTTTAATTTATGCTCATTTAATACAATTCTTTATAAGTCACCTCGATGAAAATATCTCAGATCATGTTGGTATCAGAGTAATCATCTTTGACTTGAATTATTGAGTGTGAATTCTTACTAGGGCTAAGCATAAGCATGTTGAAGGAACTCTTAAGACTTTCAATCCTGAAGTTGGTCGTGCATCCCAAAGGAAGAAAATGGCCGAAGAGGACAAGCATGACGAAGAGGAGAAAAACTTCCATATGGTATTTTATTGCATGTTAGAAATGGTCGAGCGAATGTATGGAGACTATGAGAAGAGGATGAAGAAGAAAGGGAAGAAAAATGAAGCACAAGCATATGATAATGATTTAGTGAATCAAGAAGCTGGAGGAGACCCTCCTGAGCCTCCATATTCACCATCAAATTCTAGCTCTTCTTCCTTTGAGCATTCTCATCATTCTCATAATTCTCGCCATAAAATTTCTTTTAAGAAACCATTATTAAAGATTGATGTAAAATTTGCTTTACCTATGTTTAATGGAGATGCTAATCCTGAAAATTTAGATAATTGGATCCGACAAATTGAAGTGTATTTCCGTGTTCAACAGATTGATGAAGAGGAAGTTAAAGTGCAATTGGTCTCTCTTAGGTTGGAAGGCACCACTCTCGTATGGTGGGAGAGAAAAATTCAGGGCATAAGTAAGTGTGGTAATATTATTTCCTCATGGTCAGAATTTAAATCAATGATAAGGAAGAAATTTTATTCATTGCGTTATTTACATAAAGCAATGATGGAATGGAAAACTTTAAGACAAAGTAAGGGTCAAACTGTACAAAGTTTCACAGAATAATTTAGGAAGAAATCTCTTGCATTAGACATTCCTTTGGATTCTTATGAAAATTTAATGAAGTATATGGGCCCACTTCACAGTTATATTCGTCATACTTTGCTATTGTTTAACCCCACAAGTCTTGACGAAGTTTTTGTGGAAGCCACTCACCTTGAGAATAGTGGAAAGTATGTTCAAGAAGATCCCAGAAAGAAACCTTCCAATCTCCCACATAAGCAGTTTAAGAAGTTTAAAAGGAAGGACAAAAAGACCGCCACTGTAAAGAGAGAAGGAAATCCATCTTGCACTCATTGCAAGAAGAGTGGTCACAATGATGAACATTGTTGGAAACTACATCTAGAGAAGAGACCGAAACAATTCGGTAGAAAGGGGAAGACAAAGACCGTTGCTATAGTGCAACAAGATCTTGGTTCGATTAAGGAGACAAAGGAAAGATCACAACGGTTGTAGTACAAGGTAAAGATTCCCTTCATGCTAGTTCAAATTCCAATAATGAATCTCATGATGATGAAATAAAGATGAATGAATTATTTCATATAAGAGTTGTATCTAAACACACTACAATAGATACATTATTTGATTCGGGTTCCCAAGTAAACTTGATATCTGAAGCACTTGTCAAAAAGATGGGTCTTTAAACTAAACCACATCCAAATCCTTATCCTCTTGGTTGGGTATGTGATAAAGAAAAACTTATTGTCACCAAACAATGTAAGGTAATATTTTCTATTGCTTCAAAGTTGATTTATGAAGTGGATTTGGATGTTGTATCACTTGATATATGTGGCATAGTGTTGGGGAGTCCTTATCTTTATGATAGAAAAGCAGTCTTCTTTCGTCATGAGAACAAATATCACCTTACTAAAGGGGGAGTGGAATATGTTGTTAGAGGCCACAACACGAGTGTAAACAAAACACTTGTTAGTGCAGGACAAATGAAGAGACTCATAAACACTAATAAGAGATATGCACTCATGGTCATAAGGGAAAAGGATGTCAGAACATTTGACGCTTTTCACGGATGTGATCCTTCTCATAAGAAAGAATTAATTGATATTGTTTCTAAGTATGATGATATTTTCTAGGAATCGAATGGATTACCTCCTAAGAGGGAAATCCAACATGAAATACATCTTCAACATGATTCTCCTCTTCCTAATGTGGTCATGTACAAGATGTCAGTTGTAGAGATGACAAAGATAAAATAGAAGGTGCAAGGATTATTGGATCAAGGGGTCATCAGGCCCAACTCATCTCCTTGTGGTTCTTTGACCATGATGGTGCCAAAGAAGGATGGCACATGGAGAATGTGTGTCAACTACCAGGCCTTAAATAAAATCACGGTGAAAAATCGATACCCTCTTCCTCATATAAATGATTTACTTGATCAATTAAAGAATTCTATTTGTTTCACTAAGTTGGATTTCCATAGTGGATACCATCAGATCAGGGTTGCAGAACAAGATGCATGGAAAATTTCCTTTAAAACCAAACAAGGATTGTTTGAGTGGTTAGTAATGCCATTTGGGATTTGTAATGCTCTGACAACCTTTATGCGTGTGATGAATGATGTATTTAGGCCATTTGTAGATGATTTTGTGATTATATATTTAGATGAAATTCTTGTATTTAGTGGGACTTGGGATGAACATGTAAGGCATGTAAAGCAAGTATTGGATACTTTTCAAATGGAAAAGTTATATGTAAAATTATCCAAATGTGAATTTGGTAAGACTTCACTTGTATACTTAGGTCATATTGTAGGAGGAGGACAATTGAAAATTGATCCTTCCAAGATTGATGTAATTGTAAATTGGCTTGAGCCCAAAAGTGTAACTGAAATAAAAAGTTTCTTAGGTGAAATACAGTATTGGAGGAGATTCATTTCAAACTTCTCTTTTATAGCAGCTCCTTTGCATGCCTTAACCAATGTGAAGAAAAATTTTCAGTGGGGAGGAAAGCAACAAAAAACTTTCGACGCTTTGAAGGAAAATATCAGTACCACACCAGTATTAGCACTTCCGAATATTCAACAACCTTTCGAGATAGAGATAGATTCCACTGGGTACACCATAGGTGCAATATTGATGCAATATCATAATCCTATATTTTACCACTCTGAAACTTTTAACCAAGTTGTTGTTAACTATCCTACGTATGATAAAGAGTTGTATGCATTAGTTCAAAGCATAAATAAATGGAAGCACTACTTGTTAGGGAAAGAAACAATCATACATACAGATCATTAACCCTTACAGTATCTCCAAGCACAAATCAAGCTACAAAAATCTCGACATTACAGATGGATGGGTTTTCTTCAACAATTTCATTTGGTAATCAAATACAAAAAGGCTACGAGTAATAAGGTAGCTGATATGATTTCTAGACCTCCTATTGTTGCTTCTATTATTTTGAAGACTGCTTCTTTATCTCATGATAACTATGTGGAACAATATGCCATTGATGAATATTTTAAAGAAGTATTCGAGAAGCTAATCCATGGTGCACAGTTAGAGAACTATTGTCTGAAGGGAAAACTACTATACTATCTTGGAAAGCTATGTATTCCTACAAGTTAGCGAGTCCATGTAATACAAGAAGCTCACACTTCTCTTGTGTCTGGGCATTTTGGGGTAGGAAAAACTATGGCTCATCTGCAGAGATTTTGTTACTGGCCTTAGATGAAAGAAATTGTAACTAAATATGTAAAGGGGTGTGTGATGTGTTCTACTTGTAAGCCCACTAATAGAAAATTGGGGCTATACTCACCACTTCATGTTCCATCCCATCCATGGGAAAGTATCTCCATGGATTTTGTAGGGGGTTTACCAATGTCGACAAGTGGTCATGACTATTTGTATGTTGTAGTGGATATGTTCAGCAAGATGTGTATCTTAATGCAATGTAAAAAGAAGATCACTACTGAGCATAGTGCTAATATATTCTTTCAGTATGTTTGGGTTCACTTTGGGTTACCCACATCCATTATTTTGGATCGAGGTACTCGATTCCTTGGGGATTTTTGGATAAGCTTGTGGATAATGATGGACACCAAGTTGAAGAGGAGCACTGCTTTCCATACACAGACCGACGGACAAACACAGGTTGTTAACTGAACATTGGTACTTTTTCTTCGAGGCTACTACAACAAGCATCCCAAGTTATGGGATGAATAGATACCCTATATACAACATGGCTGCAATCGAGCCTTTCATTCCTCCACTCAATCTTCTCTTTTTGAGACATGTTTTGGGTATTTGCCTAAGGTTCTTTTGGACTTGATGTATGGGAGAGATGTCGATTCAAATGAAGAAATAAATGAATATAGATACCACAAGTTCATTCAGAGGATCCAATAGGTACATAGAGAAGTCATGGAACAATTGGATAAAATTCAAGCACAATATAAATCTCGGCATGACAAACACAAGATTGTTCATTAGTTCTAGGTTGGAGACCAGGTATGGATTCACATCAACAAGGAGATATTAAAGGGTGAAGGCAAGAAACTGAAGCCCATCCAGTATGGACCCTTCACTATTTTGGAGAAAATTGGTACCAATGCTTTTTGTCTAGATCTTCCACCTTATATGCAAATCTACTCAGTTGTAAATGTGGAAAATTTGAAACTTTTTGAGCCTCCCATGATCATGGATCAGGGTGAGGAAGTTTCAATACCTTGAGTTGATGAGTTTTCTCCTAAGTACTTGGATGATTTGAAGGAAGATATCATCTTGGACATCAGGAAAAGGACTTCACGCAGGGGCGATGTTGATTATCTTCGAGTGGGCTTAAAGGGCACACATCCAAGCAAGACAAAGTGGATTGAGAAGGACAAGGTGAGGGAACTCTTCCCTCACTTATCTGTTGATTGATGAAATCTTTTGGTGGTCCAAAAATCTTTCAGTGGGAAGGCGTGATCCAAAAAGGATCTAGAGGAGATTAAGGATAACTTAGAATTCGTAGAAGCAACTCAAGAAGCTCAGAATGGCCTCAATAGACAGAGAAAGGGAAAAAATTCAAATTCCTCAAAATTCAATGAAATTGGCATCATCGCGAAGAGTGTGTCACAAGATTTCCAATGATGTAAACGGCTCGTCAAACGAAGTTATGGATCAAAAAGATATTCACGATCAAAGTTTTGGTCAACCTAGCCCAATCAACAGGGATGAGTCAACATCCGTACTACTTACGTCAACACCAGTGCAAATGACGTCATCGTCTATACAATATACATGACACATGTAGAGGGTGACATGTGTCATGCAGATGTCAACATGGTGACATGGAAACACCAGAGGCTGCCATGTGTCACTCATTTTTGGACTCTTTGGAAAAATCTGTGGACCAATGAAAAGGTGCCATGTGGCAGTCTGTATAGCCACGTGACAACCAATATAGCCACCTATTAGGTGACATGGCAAGATGACAGAGAAATATGATGTGGCAATGACTGTGCAAGAAGTGGTGACGTAGACAAATGAAAGGCCGCCATGTGGCAACAAAAAAATTCATAAGGACGCCCAACATCTAGATTTCCAAAAATTGGTGGGGTTGGCTGGCGCCAACCCCCAATATGCCAAATTTGATAGGATTCTGCAAAATCTGGCTAGATATAACCACACCACCAGACTTAACCATATCCGCCAAAGGCTCCGCCAACATAACTGTATCCGCCAAATCTATCAACCATATATGTATAACGTTGTAACCATATGCCAAAAATGGGAGGCCCGTGGATTCGACCTTGGGATCTCCCCTATTACCTCTGCCTTTTCAATGTCTACCAACCATTTGGGATGGGGTGTGACTTGGTAAATTCTACCCCCTTTATTACTTAAATGTTTCTTTTCGCTATCCTACGAGGGTCAGACCAGGGCACGGTCGTACGCACATGGCACAAATTTTGAGATAGATTCGCATGAATTAATTGCAGGTGCAGGCACTGAAACTAAGGTGAATTTCCTCAGGGGCCTGTAAGTGCTAGACTCAAATTGAGGTATGGAGATAGTCGTTTTTGGGAAATCTGAGGCCATGAATTCAATGGTGTTGTTTGTTTTTTTATCTGAGCAAATTTTCTGTAGCTTAACTCCAAAATGAGGTATACTTATGTAGTTTGCCAAATTATTTTGTTGAGTTAATAAAAAGGCCTACCCATTTGAGAGTAGGACCTGAAGATGTAGTCCACCAGGGACGAACTTCGTTATCAAGTTTTTGTGTTCAGATTTGATGCTTATGTCTCTTCATTATTGAGCTTTTCCTTCTTTATGGTGCACTTTAATTTATGCTCATTTAATACAATTATTTATAAGTCACCTCGATGAAAAGATCCTGGATCATGCCACATCTCTTCTCATAGATTAGCTACCGCCATTCGAGCAAGATTGTTTTCATTCTGCATTTTACAGTTTCAACATATTTCTTATTTAATAGGAGTTAAGTTCCACTGTATCTTTATTATTGTTCTCTATATATCTGTGTTAATTTTATAGATCTATGTTTCATTTCGTTCCGCTCATAAATCTGGATCACATATGGTCCTACTAATGAGGTGGGACACATTTAAATAATTCATCAAAAGGACATGAACACAACCTTAAGCCACATCTACTCCTTTGCATGTATAAATCATGTGGTACTACTAATGAGGTGGGCCACATCTAAATAATTCATCATAAGGACATGAACACACCTTTGATAACATCTACTCCTTTGCATGTATAACTCATGGGGTCTTACTAATGAGGCAAGCCACATTTAAATAATTCATCTAAAGGATAGAAACACAACCTTCAACCACATTTACTCCTTTTCATGTATAAAGGATGTGATCCTACTAATAAGATAGACCACATTTAAATAATTCATCAAAAGTACAAGAACACAACTTTCGACCACATCTACTCCTTTGCATGTATAAAGCATGTGACCGTACTAATGAGGTGAGCCACATTTAAATAATTTATCAAAAGGATAGAAACACAACCTTCAACCACATTTATTTCTTTACATGTATAAATATGTCATCCTACTCATGAAAGAGGTGGGCTACATTTAAATAATTCATTTAAAAGATAAGAACACAAAGTTTTTCTATATCAACTTCTTTGCATGTATTAAACATGTGATCCTATTAATTTTATTTAGTTAGTAACACAACCTTCTAAGTATAAGATAGGAAACATCTACACCCTTGGATGTATAAAACATGTGATCCTATTAATTTTATTTATTTGAAGATGTGATTTTTATATTAGGCAAACATGATATGCCTCTTCAAAATGGAAAAGTTGGACTTGCTTTGCATAAGGAGAATACCAAAGATTGATGTTAATTTATTAGTCCCTACCCTTAGGGCTCCACGGACTAATAATAATTGATTTTCCAATGTTTTATTAGTCTGGAACGAAAACCAATGAATTTAACCAAATTTTAAGCAATGTCATGCAATTTTTCAACGCTCATTTGGTTTTTAGTCCAAATTTTTAACTTTGAGGCCTTATTTGGCCTCTTCCCGAAAAACCCCCAAACCAGATATTGGCTTAAAGAACTTTTAGGTGCATATTTCAGGAGTAAGTTTGTCGAACTCAAGTAATTCTAGAACTAAGTCTAGCATTAGATCTTGACATTAAATGTTTCCAATCTTAACCATTAGAATTCCCTTGACTTGCCACCTTATTGGAATTGTCACACGTTGCCTGTTGTGTTGAATCATTGGTTGTTCGCATGTTTCCCATGTGTTGCATCGCTCCCACTTCTCTTCTTACCTCATATTGCTTGCAATATGCAATTTTTCAACCACTTATTCCTGCAATTTGAACTGAACTTTCAGATTGCCACCTATATATTAAATAGAAAGAGATTCTACCTTTCTCCAGGAGAAAATTTGGCCCGCAATTCTATTCTGGTAAATTTGGACTCTAGAAGGCTGGGTTTGAGGTTGCTCTCTTATTGCTCATGGTTGGTTCTCCCCGACGAATGCCTGCAGTGGTCCCAACCCATGTTTTCAGGGCTTGACGAATACCTGCAGCGGTCCCAACCCAAGTTTTCAAGGCTCCTCACTCACTGAACCATGGATCTGTTCTCGTGGGCCTCCTGCAATTTTGCAATATCTATTTCATGGAGAATTGACGAGCTTGAGAAAGAAATGATTGATTCCTCTATCTGGTAAGTCTCTAAATTATATTTGTTTGAATATATGATCAAACTAAAAATAAAACATCAGGAAACCTGAATAATTAGGCTTCTATGAATTTATCACTTACAATTTAATTGCGAAGGGCAAGGGGGAAATACGACATACGCTAATCACTTTCAAATTAGGGTTTTACATGTTGGATATTAACTGCACCAAACCCCGATGTAGTCATTTTATTAGTTTTCAATCGATGGATAAATCCACCCCCCATGCCTCTGCTGGATCCCCTCCCGTCATCTCTACTTCTGCTACCTTTGATGCTTATATTCCTGCGGGTGAAACTCCAATTGGATCTGATTCTAGGTAATCAAATGGATATGGGGCTGTAACTTATGTTTTTTCAATGGGCACTACTCATACTGGTATTGATACTAGTACTGCTGCTCTTTGTCTTTGGACTGGAACTAGTTTCCCCCTTACCGGTGATGTAGCTTCTTTCTTCTGTGTCGTAGCTTATTGTTGTCCCATACCGGTAACTCGCTCTGGATCTAGCCATCTCTACACCACCTTTCCACTCTTAAATTTACCACATTGATAATCTGATTTGGTTCTCATGCTTTAGTTAGGTGTGACTTTGTGGATTAAGGCTTCATTGTTTCATATTCTCTAGGTGCATGAAAAGATCAATAACATAAGTGACAAAGCAAGCCTCCCCACTAGTTGGAGTTTGATAGGCGAGCTATAACTTATGATATTTATTGCTACGATACATGCCATGACACAAACCACTTATGGAATTTACACTTACCGAAAGATATATTAAGAATAGAGGAAGCCAAAAGCATACCCAAAATATTTGGTTGGCTTCCACCACCTTGGGGGATTTGGGAGTTGCAGTGATGTCCCATTCATTGCTCTTTTCAATATAAGACTGGATTTTGAGGCATGTATCTCGCCTGGTTCACTTCCACTCTTAAAAAATCATCGTCGATTTCGATCCCCCGATGAATTGCACTCATTACATGCCCACCTGACTTCACACATGCTCCCTGCACGTGAAACCAAATCCACAACGACAATGCCCAACCCTGCTCACACATCCTGCGTCACCCAACAACTCTGATTGTAGATGTATATCAATATTCCCTCCACTTATAAAATTCCCATACACCCTTCCTAGTTCTCAACATAGATCAGATCCTTGCAACGAGTTTCTTTTCTAGTAATTTGATCGACAAGGATGTCTGCATCAGACAGAACTAACAGTGTCATATTCAAGTCCCACCGACAACACATGTTGAGGAAGATGACTGCCATGGAGTTTGATAAGGCATTCCTATATCAGCTGGTGATGCAGGGGAAATCATAATCTTCAAAGACTTTTTATTATTTCTTGGTCGTGGAAACCATGAGAGACAGAAGTTCGTGGAAACCTCTCACACCTTAACCATAATCCATAAATCATGGCTGGAAAACACTGTGTCTCCAGTTAGCACCAAAGAAATTGAACCTGAAAAAATTTGGACAAGATAGTTGTGGAAGCAAATCCATAGCTACAGGCTCTATAACCATCCTTTGCTTTGTAGTTTGTGGATAATTTTTTGCAGCTAAACAAACTCAAATTTTGTTTTGTAGGAGCAAATGGAGTCATAGTCTGGGTGGCCAAAGATGAAGTTGAAGACGCACTAGTGACGGGGATCTTCCTTCCCCTTCTACCTCTATAGATTGAGCTAACTAGAGTCCTATGTGAAACTATACCCATGTCGATGAGACTGTCGCAGGTTGATGTGACTCATGGACAACACATGGAATTTTCTGCAGAGTTACCCACTCAACATCTAGCATCAATATTGATTTATGGAAAATGAGTTGCATGGAATCCAGATGTGTAGTGGAGCTACTACATAGATCTATGTGTTACATAGAAACACATGTAACACATAGATCTATGCAGTATATTTATTATATTCAAAGCACTTGTCGATTATGATCTAGGGCTGGTTTGTATTGCATGGGCGTGATAGAAGCCAATTGTTGGTTAAAAGGTGTCGGTTGTTGCTGAGATCTTATATGTGTTAAATTCAAAGAAGTGATATTGATGTGAATTAGATGGTTCTTGTGGTCTGATGAAGTTGTGCAAAACAAATAATAATGTTCGCTTATAAGGAATTGCCTAGTTATCTTGTTGATTTACTTTCCTTTTTTACAACTCTTGTGCTTTTTTTTGTTTTTACCTTGGGTTACTAGGCAGTTAATTAATTTGAAATGCATTTCCATTAATGGTATTGGAAAGAATGCTTCGTTGTAATAATCATTGTTGTCGAAGACTAGGTTTTATTTGATAAGTAAAGTCTTATCTAATTGAGCAATATTTATGTGATAGTCCCGAAGACTTCATATCAGCCTTAAATCGACCATTGAGTTTAGGACTAATCGACGTTTGAAAACCTAATCTTGTTAATAAATTAATCTAGTATAAGGCTGCCAGATCTCACCTTCCACTTTAGTTAAGACATTTAGCATTGTTCTGAAAACCATATTGCTTTGTTTTAAAAGTAGACAACAAGCTCCTCTACCTTCTGGGCAGGGACTTGTTGCTCCACAACCTCCCTTGTTTAAAGGGAGTTTTTGATACAAGGGGAGCATGAGAAATCCACCCAAATTTAGAATGTTGGGTTCCTTTTGGGAAGGGGGATATTATAAGTTTTATGTTATCGAGTGCATTACAAAAATGATGATAACATAAGTATAATAGTTTTGGATGTGGATAAAAGAGAAGGTGAGTTATTTGAAACAAATGGAAGAAGGTAAATGATAAAATGGCAAGTTACTTATCTTATGTTTATGTTTTACATAATGAATCTTTACAAAGTTGAAATGTTTATTTGATTTTATACTATTTTATGGATACATAAGGAAATTCAGAAATGCCTTCCATTAATACTTTTTTTCTTTACAATGTGGAAGTGACTCCACCATGGGTCTCATTATATGAATAACAAACAAGAAAATGGGAGAATGGTGGGACACAATTCAAATGGTTAAATGATAAAAGCATGTAAATGAAAATACACCAATAACTTAAATTTTTTAAGGCGGCCTGGGCAAGGCAAGGTGTCGGTAGGAAAGGCACAAGGCAAAGCACCCGAAGGCAAGGCAAGGTAGTGCTAGGCAAGAAGCCGATCCAATTGTCGGATAAGGAGTGAAGGTGGTCACAATTTAACTTTTTTAATATGGCCTAGGCAAGTCAATACAAGGAAAGGCTCCAAGAGAAAAGGCAAGGCAAGGCAGTGCTAGGAAAGAAGACAAGTCAATCGTCGACAAGGCAAGGTGTGTCATCTAATTTGTCCCAATAGTTAGAAGAAAGATTGTATGAGACATAAATATGGCTAATCCAGATAGTACCCACATGGTGAATAAGATGTGTACTAAACATAGGAATTTGGTGCAACAATAATGTAATAATCTTAGGGAATTGTTTATTTTAAATTCCATGTTTGATTTATAACATGTATTACATTGTTATTGATCGGGTTCCTATACGTATGACAATGTCCTTTGATTTATTTCTACAAATACATTCATTTCCATCTTTGTGAACATGTGGAAACATTTTTCCACTCAAGAGGTCAAAAATGGACTTCGAGTAAACTAGTCATGTGAGCCCCCATGATCAAAACCTAGTGTTTTATATTATGTTGAAAAGATATGGGATATCATACAAATGGAATTCTCATCTTTCCAATGTGGTATTTATAGGTGCAAGCGGTGGGATACATTTAACCAGATTAATGTAAAGGAAAATCATAATAGTGGGATAATATGTATTATCTCTAGAAAAATGTGAGATGAAATGAAAAAGCCTTATGCTTTTCCAAAACATTGTGACCAAGTGCATTTTTTTTTATGAAAAGGGAAATTATATTTATATTAGAAAAATGTTGTAGCTACACTGTACAACATGAAAATACATATAAAGGGACTATCCAACAAAATTGTTTGAAGTATGTCCAAATATTAGATCTAACATTCTAATACTACATAATATTCCTTCAAAAAGAATTTATGAAATCTACTACAAGTGCACAATTGCACAAAAACTCCTAACAAAAAACAAACTTTAAAATGCATAAAAAATTACTGGATGAGACCAAATTGACTATAGGATTCCTCCTATTGCACTTCATTTGTTGTATAATTTTGGTATATGTTCAACGTCTCCACGTCCTATTGCTGTTGTTGGAAAATTTCATGCTCCTTATCCCTTGTTGACCCAATCGACAACATGGACATTCAGTAAGTTGTGGATTTCATTCTAACTAGGCCATCAATAACTTGTTTGAGAATTTCACATTCAGTCTAAAAATCCACAATTTGTTGTTTTTGGTGGTGAAGGGTCTCCATCAACAAAGTGAATTCAATATCCCTATTAGCTTCCTGAGATTTCATTTTGTTTGAGAATGATGATATTGAGGTTTTGTTGTTGGCAACTTAAGCCTCGTGCCTTCTTAGAAATCACCAAACTTCGAGGTCTCACACAAACAAAATTGTCTAGAATGCCCATGATCCATTAAGATCTCCCAAGATGAACCCAAAGACAACCCTTTTTTATCATTAGCCACATGCCGTCTAGAATTTTTGAAATCACCATCCAACATCCCAACAAGGTCAATAATAGAGGTTTGACCACTTACCTTAGCAGTGGATGGCACCACCAATGATGAACTAAAATGAGATTGGCCCTGTTAAGACCTAGACAAACCCCATTTTATGTGTAAAACCCCTTATTAAACCTTAGATATTGAATTATTACATTTATAGTATTATAATTGTATGTCATCTAGAACCCTTCATGGTACCCTTTCATTATAATTATACCCTTTGTTTCCTCTCTCTCTCTCTCTCTCTCTCTCTACACACACACACACATGCACACACAAGAGAGAGACCTAGTCTTAGGAACATATTATCTCATCTCATATTGTATTCTAAATTGGATATATTGTAAAAGGATGTTTTCCCCTCGAAGTGGACTGTAATCATTGACTTTTTATCATTTTTAAAAGCGCTGGATCATAATATTTGGTATTAGAGCATCAATCATAGGATTTTTCTTCTCCAAGAAAGTCATCTTAGAATTTTATCTATAACTTTTTTTTGGGGACGATTAATATAGCAAAACTTGGAGCATTTTTATAAGACATATCAAGGTATCTTTGGTATTTTTTTTTAGCTTCTAGGTCATTATACGTTTAGAGATATACCTTATGGAAGATAGGGTTTTTTTACTAGCCCTATAACTAGTCTCAAACATGTGTTCCAGGTAAAATGATCATATCTTCTTCAAAGAGGATCCAAATTCTATGAGATATATTTCATTTGAAAGAGGATAGTTCATAGTATTTATGGTAGAAATTTCAGAATTATGTATTAAATATTGGACACATGGAATTATGTACAAGTTCACTCTCTCGCAAAGGAAAAAAATCAGAAAGGTTGGGGAAAGTTACCCTAACTTTCATTTGGCATGTAAAATTTTGGTCAGACCTATGGAATTACAAAGAAGACATTTCAGAGTACTACAGGACAAAATTTTAGACTCGGAGGGATCTAAATTTGAAAAATACATCAGAAGGAAGGTCGGCTAGGAGGACAAACTCCAAATTAAGGGTTTAAAAGCTAAACCTCCATAAATCTCAATCATGACTCAAGATGAAATCGACAAGATTTATCGTAAGATGGAAAATAGGATCACTAAAAATGGGGAACAAATGGAACATAAGATGGATGAAACTATTAAAAGAAAAATTGATGAAGTGAAAAACAAGATGGATAAGAAGATAAATGAGAATAATAATGAGATGAAAATAAATATGGATGAAATGGAAAATAAGATAGATAAGAAGATGGATGACATGAAAAATGAGATGGATGACATGACAAATAAGATGGATAAAAATATACAAAAATCCATGAAGGAATTGAAAAATTCCTTGTCTTCCATGATGTTTCATGCTCTAGATGATAGACTCTCTAAAGGAGATATCAAAATGCAAGGAATTCAGGAAAATACAAGTAGTATTTCAGTTGAACAACCTGCGGATAATAAACAATTTTGTAGTGGATTTAACTCTAATAGTGGATTTAATTACGGTGGAGGTCCTAAATTCAACTTTCCCAAGATTGAATTAAATAATTTTGATAAAACAAAGGTCTTTACCTGGGAGAACCAAATAGAGAAATATTTTGAATTGCATAATATTATGGATGATAAGAAAATGATTCACATAGAAACCTTGAAATTTGAGATAAAACCATATCAATGGGTAGTGAAAAGGAAACCCCCGCTTTCTAATTATACTTGGGGTTTATTTACAAGAGACTTAGAAGCACAATATGGGAAAGTGTGGGAACACGACTACTTCATTCATTTGACAGGAATAAAGCACTTAGGTGATATTCAAAATTATAATTCAAAATTTTAAGTATTGGCCACAAGGGTAGATGACATAAGTGATGAACAATTGTTGGAAGCTTACATGAGTGGATTAAAACAAGACATCAAACATGAGATTTTCTTAAGACATCCTACAAATATTATGGAGGCTATGCAATATGCTCGTCATATTCAAGAAAAAAATAAGGCTACACACAAGTAGACCATCAAAGCATACACAACAAGCAAAGATCATTTTGGGGGTCATAAGACAAGCGTACCTCAACCAACAAGGTTGAAACCTCAACACATGGATGAAAGAAGAGAAAAAGGACTATGTTTTAAGTGTGACAACAAGTACAACAAAGGGAATAAATGCAGTGAGAAGAAATTATTCTACATAGACTGTGAAGATGAAGAAGATCGGGAATTAGAACCACCACAAGATCCAGATCTAGAATATACTACTCTAATAATATCTTTCCATGCATTGGATGACATCAGTACTCCATAAAGACTCAAGATACAAGGATACATAAGAAATAAAAAGGTAAAATTATTCATTGATTCTGGTAGTACCCATCATTTCATCAATTACAAATTAGGAAAAGATCGGAATTGCTTTGTATATCCTGCACCAGAGTTTCAAGTTGCACACCCCATTTTCCCCAATATGTACATGTATGTCTAAATGTCACCATGATTCATGGCTAGTATGTTTAAATGTTTTGAACCATGATGAAAAATTAAAATGATAAATGCATTTTGATGAAAATTAAAATAAATTGTTGATGGGTGGAGCACTTACACAGAAATGATGCCATGAGAGGGAATGGTGAGGGGGGATCCTTAGTAGTTGAGATGACCCTTTCTTGGAAGTACCTTGCTGAATTTAAAATATTCAACCCGAAACTATACTTTGTCCTAGAAGATTGATTTACCAGTCAAGCTGGTGGTTGGGTGGTCATCCTTAGAAATCAATGAGAGAATGGGCATAGTACCCATCTGGAAGTTTCTGATATGACCCACGAATTTAGGGGATTTGACCACAAAATATTGCTGCAGAAGGCAAAAAAAGGAGGAAAATCACAGACAAAGGAGAGAGGACACACATGGTTGTGTCTGGAGACCAAAATTTGAGTGGAGAAGAGTGTGAAAAACTCTCTGGTTCTTAGCAAACGACGGGAATTCAAGTTCTCTGTGATCTGGGTAAGAAAAATAACAAATACATTCTCTAAACCAAGCTATTAAACACGATTGCGAATTTTGGGTATTTAGCTGTGCATGATAACTGCTGTGACTTCCTAAGTCAACGACAACCCCCCTTGCTTAGTGGAACATGATATTTATTTTGCTAAATTATGTTGGTGAAGGTGAGTGGTCTTCATCTTTCCATCTCTGTTTATGAGTGAGTATTTCCCTTATGGCACCATCTTCTAGCTAGGGTGTGGCCAACTGCAAGGATGACGAAATACAATTGTGCCTATGGTTGGGTGGAAAGAGGCTCACCCATCAACAATTGTCAATCTATCTTTAATGCTCAAATAAGTGTACCAATAAATTTCATAGGCCATGATAAGTTTCCTAATACTATGGAATTTATACTTTGGCTTATGAAGAATTGATATTTTGTTTAAGTAGTAAAATGTTTTTCTTCATATGCCCGATTGATCGTAAAATATGAAGAGAGTGGTGTAAATATTTATTCTGTTGTTTTCCTCTAGCATTTTCTTCCTTTATAGACTATTGTAAGAAATTATTTTCAACTCTAAGCAAGAACATAGTGCTAGTTGGGAAATTGCAGCTCATTTGTGTGAATATAACCCATGAGTTAGTAGTGAAGACTAAACTGTCATAGTCTTCACATAACCTTTAAAATTAAGAATGTATAGTATCTATTACAATAAATATTTAACATAACTTTGGTCTCATAAGCTTAGGCTAATTAGTAGAGAGGACAAGGTATTTTAACATGAGGAATATGTAAATCAAA
>WSFP011413864.1:0-24085 GCA_009831015.1 Picea engelmannii | reverse complement strand
TTTTCCCACAAAAACATAGGTAAATGTTGATCATGCTAAGTCATCTTGGACCATACTTGATATATCAAGGTTCCCTCATGAAACCAATGTCTCAGGAATCTGAAAAACATCAACACTGCCTCTAGAGCTGGAGGTGACTCCTCCTCTGTCTCTTCTCCCTGTAACACTAAAGGTATCTCTTCCTCCTTCTTTGTAGTTAACTCAATCTCTACTCCCTCTAGATGTAGTATCGCCTCCTGTTACGAGGAAAATCTCTCTATGGCTAGGGAAAACCACAACAGACGAAAATTATTGCAGAAATCAATTTTATTCTCAGGTATTCTATATAAACGAATATGCTAGCAAGACAAGATAAAAGGTCTACCTCATCCAGATGTTCGATGAACCTGTGCATCTTGCATGTTACCATTCAGTTATCAAAATGGTCAAGATTCATTATTAGTCTTCTATTCATTACATGATGTTTTTCAAAATGTAATTCAGGATTCCTGTATATATATATATAATCTTGTGGCCTACTGCTTAATTCTTAGTAGTCATTAAGGTTGTGAATTTGTTTTCTTGATAGAGTCTTCACACAGTTCCTCCATAGGGAACTCCTTCAACATGCAACTTCCTTATTGCATATCCATCACTATTTGTGATGGACTTAGCCATGAGTTAGCTTCATTAGTTTACCAAATACCCCATAAGGAATATAAACATGCACCTTTGTCATGTACCCAAATTATGTATCCATACATATTCTAGTTTATTAACTTACATCATATATGTGCATCACTTTCAAATTTAATATTATTCATACCTAACTGGTATTACTATCAGGCTTCATATTAGGAAGCTCCATAATGCATTAAACCCATGTAATCAAGAATAATTAAACACAGATAAGTATTCATCATGCTAGCTTATTACTTGCACTTTTTCCATGTTATTCACACACATGGATATATCATGCTTCTATATCCTTTTCCCAAGGATTTGCCAATCATCCTTATGATCATGTATACACATTCATGTATAAGTAGGTGCATCTCTTGCACCTTTTTACCTCATGCATTCACTTGATAGTTTAATTCCATCATTAGTGTCCTTTAGTTTGAGATTTAAATCACTTACAGGACTAATCTCACAGTCATATCTCATATTGATGTTTCAATTTCTCAAGGAAATAACCAACTAGGTTCACTTTCCTCTTTATGTGACAACGTCTAGCAAGAAAAGATTCTTTCCAGAGCATTCATAGGGTTTTACCCATCTCACTTTTCTTTGGTCATAAGGAGTTATATACTCTGATTTTAATATAGAGCAGTAAATATAACTGTCAGGGATCCTACCTGATCCTATCATATTCCTTTAAGCCCACAAAGGTATTAACCATTATATAATATACCATCATCAATTCTTGAAGTTCCAACTTCCCATGCTTAGAAGAATTTTTACGAACACCAGGTCATCTATCCTTCGGGCTTCAACTGCTCTTGACAAAACCCTGCCACCTTCAACTATCCACTTTAAATTCTTATTATAAATGTTAACTAGAATATCCCTACTCTGGTAAGATTAGTTATCACTTTGACAAAGGGATAAAGAAATCATTCTGCTAAAATTCAACAAGAATTCCCAAAATTATAGGTTCAATCTGCAGTCCTTCTCCTCAAGGAGTAAATGCAGATAACAATACCTGCTTACGTGATTCGTACATGATCCCAATAAGGCCAAGTGTTGTATCCATGTTCTGATACCAATTTGTAACACACCCATGATGGGGCATAAAATTGTTTTTATTTTCCTAAAGGATAGATTCTCCATCCATGGTTTCTAATTTGGAAATTTGGGGAACCAGCCTAACCTCATGGTCAAGGATCTCCGATTCTGGAGCCAAACAACTCTCTAAGACCTTGATGGTCTCATTCTGTAATAAAACATAGACCCTTTTGACTTCTTGGTGTTGGTCTAATGGTACCTGCGACCTTCCCTTCATGCTTGCAGAATATCTGAGTTTGGGCACTAGCCCCTTTTCTGATAAGCCCCTCCTTGAGGTGACCTTGGGTGATAACCTCACACATACACACAATTGCAGGTGAGGCCAAAGGATGTTTGAAACCAAACTACCTTTCATCCTGCAATTCTCCTCAAGCCTCCATGTGTCCTTTCTTCAAAACCGTGGTTTGGATTACGACCCACCTTCAATTTTTAAAGTTCACACATCTATGATCCCTGCAATGCTATGGGACCGTTGATATCATGATCTTGACTATGCCTATGAACTAACGACTCAGCTCTATCCCTTTCAAAGCTGCAGATAAGATCTAACCTCTTTCAAATCAACGACTCTGATTTTTTTTAGAATTTCAGACTTCAAAATTCTCAAGTCTCAAACTTTCCTTTCTTCCATACATCAATCCTCTAGAGTTGACAATTTGCGAACACCTATCCTTCTCAATCAATGACTCTACCTATGCTTTGGGGGTTTGACTTTTCAACTAGATCAATGATCCTACGACCCTTTTATCGATCAACGGTCGAGATTTCCTTCGGGTCTCCGGACTTCTGAGATATCAAATCTCAAACTTCACTTCCCCTCGAAGTAAGAGGATTCCTGCCGCATGTCCACTTGAATCATATGGTTGAGGCTTGCTTCATATATTTACCCAAAATCTACAGATTTATGCCACCTGTCCTCTTAATCTGATGGATATGAATTACTTCAGAACTTTACCCAGAATCCTCTAATCTACGCCACCTCTTTTATGGATCAGACGGTCCAGATTCACCTCGGACGATCCGACTCTTGAGATTTACTTCGGACAATCCGACGACTGAGATCTACTTCGGATGATCGAACAGTTGAGATTTACTTCGGCTCTCCAAACTTTGGGAGTCTCAAATATCAACTGAAACTCTCGAAAAGATTTCTCTAGATTCCATGATCTATCGCCACGTGTCTACTATGATCAACGGTCTATATCCACTCTCCATAAACACAAATCTCCCGAGTGAATCCCTCTGGAGTGTCGGATCTTCTGACACCTGTCCTCCCTAAATCAACGGCCCTGGTCCTCTTTTGGACTTCGACACTTTTCAACCAAGACCAGATCAATGTTCCTTCGACCTCCTTAATCAACAATCAAGATATCCTTTGGGACTTCGATGCTTTAACCCTCTACTTTCCTCTGGAGTGCACCATACCTAGAGTTCTAGATATGGCAGCATGCATCCACTTTCAAATCAACGATTGTCATCCGCTTCAGGACTTCAGCCTTCGACGATTTCAAATATCAGTTTCTCCATGCTCAACTTCTCCTGGAGTGTTTTATCTGGAGTCTACGATCTGATGACATGTGTCCTCTCACAGATCAATGACTCCTAGCTACTTCGGCTATTCGGGGTTCGACAATTTCCAACTTTTCTCCTTTGTTTTCTCTTCGAGTACTTTCACCTGGATTTCATGATCTTTCGCCATGTATCCTCTGGATCTAACAGTCCAGATTCTCTTCGGTTCTTTGGCTCTTTGGGCTTCGAGAGTTTCAAAATCCTATGCACTCATTTCTCTCAGATTGATTTCACCCAAACTTCATGGATTTCCGCCACATGTCCCTCTGCAACGGACGCTTGCGATCTTCTTCGGCCTTCAGGACTTCGGGCGTTTTTCACACTCCTCACTTGGAAACCTACGAAGTAGTTTTCCCTGAAGACTCTGATCTATCAACATGTATCTCCTGCTGGCCGATGGACAGGATCTACTTTGGGTCTTTACCCAGAGTCCACAGACTTACGCCACTGTCTCTCCTCCTCCTAATATTCTTGATCTCTTTCGTCTTAGAAGATTATTTAAGTGTTCAAAGGCCTCGACCTTTTCTCCTCCTACGGGTCCATCTCTTGGACTTTGTCTACACACCTGAAAGTAATATTATTTTGAGCTTGATCCCCTTGAAGATTTTTCCTTCCCATGCATTCCTTATGTTTCAGGGATCTCGTCAAACTTAGATCGAAGGTCAATGATGATCGAAGGTTCACAGAAATTGCGGGGCTCCAACATGCCTGCTCTTTATCAAAGAGTTCGACCTCCACAATTTGGAAAGTGCTCACTCAACTTGGTCTTAATCAGAGTCATTGATCTTCCAGCCCGACGAGATCAACAGTGTTGGTAAATTGTGGGCCACGAACTAGAGTGTCTGCTAATTTCACCTTCGTTCTCTACAATGATTCCCCACCCTCGATCTCCATTCATAGATCAATGATTCACAGTGATTGTGGGGTCCCACCTCCGCAATATGATAAGTGCTCACTCAACTCTAGTATAATCCTAGTCATTGATATTCCATTCCTGACGATATCAATGACGTAGGTTGATCATGGCCATGAACTAAAATGTCCACTATCTACTTCTTAATTCATGGGTATTTCTGGTAACTTGACTATCATCTACCTCCCAGATCTGGAAGCTAGGATAGTTCCTGGGAAGCCTTAGATCTAAGGTTCAGAGTTAACCTCGGGACTTCGAAACTTCGAGGATTTTACCTCCCTCATGACGAATTCTCTCAGTTCACCGAACTCGTAAAGTACAAATGACTCCAGGGTTAACTCCCAGGCTCTTTCCCGTATCCAACGGTCGCATCAGACCATGGCTATTTCCGAACAGATTTCGTCCATTCATATTCCAAACAAAGGGACCTTCCCTTATTTGGATACTTCAACCTCATTTTTCTTTCTGATATTTTTTATCTTTGAAAGGATTAAGACCTTGAACTTAACTCTTGTAAGAATCCTTCCACGCACCCCTTATGATCATTCCTCAACTCTAGAACTTAAGGGATTCTCAGTCTCTTCCTGCCTCCCAGAGAGCCTGTGCATATGTGCACTATCTCTCTTGATATTTAACTGACTCCCTCCTCCAAGGGACTCATAATGACTAGGAGTGTCGACATGCATACATGAAACTATGCCCAAGGTCAACAAACTCACAGGATCTAGCTTAAGCCACCACAGGGCGCAAGCATTTACGAATACAAAACATGTCCAATCCATACTTTCTTAAATACGCAATTTAAGCAAGAAGAAAGAGATATAGTATAACCATTAATCAAACATACACATCCCCAGGTCATTCACAGTATATCCCATTTCATTCCATAATTACAACTTAATTTCATAGGGTATGATAATACTTATCTATTACAAGTTGCATCCAACCAACTGACTGTGGATGTGCACCTTTACACCCAACTATAGGCTTAGAGGCATTCATTATTATCACTCTGGCCACCACCGTGCCAAGCCATGATATCACTAGGGAATTTATGCCATCTCTCAGAGAAACTCTCTCTGTCACAAGGACCCTACAAGGTTTATCAGATGCTTCCTCGGCATCAAGCTCACATTTGGATCCTTCAGGCGATGTTCTCGACACTTCCTTTGGGTTCACACATCTCCCTTACGAGCTTGTTCTCTCATCACCCATCTCCTATTTTTCTATCTCTGTAGGTATCTTACCTTCCCTCCTGTGGAAGGTTTCCGACCTGTCATCTTCTGTCAAAAGGAAGGTCGAGTCTGCAGCTCTCTGTGGTACTTTGAGCTGACATCCTATAGCAAGATCATGATTCCATTCATGGGGGTGGTTGATGATTCAACCATTGGTCCTTTATTTATTAATTGATTTCTTTCCTCTAGAGATATCATGGCTTGTACTTCAAGGCTTCAACCCCCAATAGTCATTTATGGGTAGTTTACCAATAATACATTTACATTTTCCACAGGCCTTAGCATGGTAATCCTATTTTATGATTAATTACAAGTTGGGGGAAACATGGGTGTTACAAAAAACTTCACCCTAGACTCATGAAACTTGTCTTTCAGTATTGGGAGACCTCTCTCTCCCACCTGAACCGAGGATAAATTCCTTCTACGACTCTCTCTCTGAGCCAATTAACTCTCTCTAATATCATGCTCGCTCTGGGTCCGCATGTAATAGAATATAGCATATTGACTGTTTATTATTCCTTTTCAAATCACCATGACTAGGATAAAGACCACACCAAGATCGTTCACCACAAGTACACACATGTGAGTGAATTTCACTCTGATGCTAACTGACATGTGGAAAGCACTTCAAGCACCTTGAGTCCATATTATTCCTTGTCATGATCAAGGAAGGACTACGTCTAGTCCCATTTACCACAAGTGAACCTTTATGATAAATGTATCCTATCTCCCTTGGTCTGTAGCCCAATCTAAGAGAAGGCCTGCCCGATGTTGAAACATCAACACTCTCTCTTATCTAGGGAGGTATCTTTCCATAGTAGTACACAATTATTGTCGAGAGACACAAAGTCTTCACCAGTGGTACACAACCACCATAGTAGAAAAAGGTTTGTCACACATGGCACTCCCATGTGGACTTCTAGAGGATACTCCCTTTATGAACACTTAGGGTCAACTCCCCATAATGTGTGATGTGAAGTTCAACTTCCTTGACATGTCATCATGTGCTCTCCACAAGGGACATTGGGATATAAGCCCAAACACACTTATCCCTTCTCAGATAAGTGTCCTCATAGACCAACTCAACTCAATTCATAGAGGAGTACGATCTGGAGAATGTTTTTCACACATGACACTCCCATGTGGACTTCTAGAGGCTACTCCCTCTAGCAACACTAGGGTCAACTCCCCATAGTGTGTGATGTCAATTTCAACTCTGTTAACATATCCTCATGTTCTCTCCACAAGGGACGTCAAGATATAAGCCCAAACTCACTTATCCCTTCTTAGATAAGTGACCCACTTATCCCTTCTCTGATAAGTGTCATCACAAATCAAATCAAATTAGTCATAGAGGAGTATGATCTAGAGAATGTCTCAGGAATACACAAACATCAACACTCCCTCTCAGCAAGGGAGGCATTCTCTACCATGCAAATTCTGTCACAAAAGTAACTGAACTTCATCCTGGTTTGGTAAGAACATCAACAACCTGCTCATCTATAGAAAGGTACTGCACCAATACTTCCTTCCTCTACAACATGTCTATGATGTAATGGTACTTGATCTCAATGTGGTTCGATTTGTCATGAAACACTGGATTCTCTGATATCTTAACACAAATTTAGTTACCATAATGAATAATGGTGGAATCCTGCACATGTTCAAATAAATATGCAAGGATCTTGCGAAGCTACACTGCTTCACAGAATGACATACTTAATGCAATTTCCTATGCTTATGTTGTGCTCAAAGACACAAACTTTGGTTTCTTGCTACACCAGGAAACCATGGAATATCCCAAAGTGAAGCAACACTCAAAGGTTCTCTATCTCGGATGACTCATAAACTGGTTAAGTGCGCTCACTACATAAAAAATATTTATTCTGGTGTTAACCAGACACATCAATGATAAAATTAGTTGTCTGTATAGAGTCATATCAATTTCGTCATAATCGGAATAAGACACGGTTAGTTTCTTCATATTCGTCACCATTGGTGTAGCCATGAGCTTCAAGTTTAGCATCCCAAACTTCCTCAATATATCAACTATGTACTTCCCCTGACTTAGGAAGATCTCAACAGTTATGTGCCACACCTCTAGTCCCAAGAAGTAGTGCATCATACCAAGGTCCTTCATCTCAAAATTATATGCCAACGCATACTTGCATTCAATAATAAGGCTCTTTGTACTAATGAGAAATAAATCATCAATATAGAGGACCAAAATCAGCGAGTCACCATCAACAATCTTGTAGTATAGACTGGGATCGACAACACCTTTGTTGAAGCCCAAAAATCATCATGTGTCCATCAATCCTCACATACCAATATTGAGGTGGTTTCTTGAGTCCATAAGAGGCATTCTTCGAACTGCACACATGAGACTCCTTCTCATGTATCATGAAACCATTTGGTTGCTTAATGTATAATTCTTATTCAATCTCTCCATAGAGAAAGGTTGTCTTTACATCCATCTGATGTACTCTCCAACTGATGGATGATGTAGGGGAAATAATCATCTAAATAGAAGTGTATCAAGCAATAGGAGCAAATTTCTCTTCATAATCTATTCCCTCCACCTAAGAGAATCTTCTAGCAACAAATCTCATTGTGTTCCTCTCTATGCTACATCAACTGTCTATTTGATATTGTAGATCCATTTGGAAGTCACTATAGACTTCCCCTCAAGTCTCAGAACAATATCCCACACATCATTCTTCATCATGGATTGATACTCCTCCATCATGACATCTCCCCATACTAAATGACTAGTTTCCTCCTCGTAACAAGAAGGCTCAAAATGAATGATGTGGCTCATAGTTGTGGAATATCATGAATATATTTGACGTCTCTTTCTCACTCAGAAGGTAACATAAGGATCTTCATATACTTCTACCTTCTGCAGATTCTGACAAGCCCATGTAGGTCTCTTCTAACCTACTGCAATATCTCTGGGAAAATCAACTAGAGCTACAAGATCAATGAGATCAATTGGATCAATTTGATCAATCTTCATGTGCGATCCTCTAGATATCTTAAAGGATACATCCTCCTCAAAGCTAACATCTTTTCTCACCTCAATCTGTCTTTGACCAAGGATGTAGATCCAGTATGCCTTCGAAGACTCATTGTACCCCAAAAATGAACCTTTTCTTCCTAAAGGGTCTATCTTGATCCTTTTATCCTTGGGCACATGAATGTATACTGGACAAAAAATTATCTTGAAGTGTCCAACCTCAGGATTAACTTTGGTGAAGGCCTCCTCGAGCGTCATGTTCCTCAAAGTTTTATGAGGATTTTTTTTATGAACATACACTGTAGTGATGGAGGCCTTTTCCCACAAAAATATAGGTAAATGTTGATCATGCTAAGTCATCTTGGACCATACTTGATATATCAAGGTTCCCTCACGAAACCAATGTCTCAAAAATCTGAAAAACATCAACACTGCCTCTAGAGCTGGAGGTGACTCCTCCTCTGTCTCTTCTCCCAGTAGCGTTGAAGGTAGCTCTTCCTCCTTCTTTGTAGGTAACTCAATCTCTGCTCCCTCTAGATGTAGTATCACCTCCTATTAAAAGGAAAATCTCTCTATGGCTAGGGAAAACCACAACAGACGAAAATTACTGCAGAAATCAACTGTATTCTCAAGTATGCTATATAAATGAATATTCTAGCAAGACAAGATAAACTGTCTACCTCGTCCAGATGTTTGATGAAGCGCATCATTAGGCTCTTAACCCAAATAAATATACCTGCAACTAGTCCTCAACAACCAAGAAAAGAAAACATATGGTGATAATATATGATGTTAGAAAATTCAATAGCATAATCCATTAACATACATGACAAATATGTCCATGGAATAATAATTCAAATATTTGCAAATATGAATTGGACGAGAAAAGAGTAATTCTATTAATATATGATCAACAAAAGTGAAAAATTTACAGACTTCAGTGTCGACACTGTTCATAACCAAGAAACTAAGTTCCTTCCATCTAGGCCTCGACGACTTCAATCCTCCACCAAATGCAAGCTCATAGAAGAGAGACAATGAAGTTCTCAATCAATAAGAGAAGAGCTTGAGGGATGAACATTGTGCTTAGACTTAAAGGACAAAGGGATGCAGACTCAATATGAAGTAAATAATTTCTCCAGAGTAACATTTCTCTCAAAGTTGAATTCTTTCTCCTCCTTTCCATAGCTCGGAATTGGCCCATTTATAGCCTTCAAGTGGAACTAAAGGGTCGAGTCAAAACGTTTCCAGTATATGGAAGGCCAAGGATCATATATATCTTGTCATGACATGGAAACCTGACACCATTTTTCATTTTTTGGCACAAATCTCGATGTACACAAGTTGTAGTGATGCGGTCTGCATATACACATATTGTATAGTAGGCAAGGTGCATACATGCGGAAAAATGTGTTTTTTAGCTCTAGGATTTGCAAAAAGAGATAAAAAGTCTGCATAGGGAAATGGAAAAAGGCCCTCTATGAAAGATTTCATATGGTCAAGAAAATATTTCTATAACAAATCCCTCTCTGGGAGTGCCTCCAAATACACTGGAACTACTGGCATGCCTTCTTTCTCAACATATAATGGCTCGACTCATGTACGGGGGCTGTTACACTTTCTCCCTCTAAGTCTCATAATGTGTTTTCCTCTTCTATATCATCTACCATAGTTGTGTTATATTCAGTCTTAACTCATTTCATCCATGATCATTGGAACTATCTCTGTTATTTGGCATGGTCCCATCCTAGGAGGTACATTTCTCCTAGAGACTTCCTTTCTCTGAGAATCATGTCTGTCAATGTCTCTCCTTGATATCATGTTGGAAGGTGTTTCCCTCTGTGTCTACCTCCTATGACCATCAGTATGGATCTTTCTCAAATCTATTACCCATGACCTTCCTAGAACAAGAAACAAGAACAACAAAAAGCATCTCTTACAGGTGATAAATTTATCTTGTGCACAACTATATGCAGTGACCCTCCAAATAATATGTCTTATACTATGACCAACACACATCCATCATATACTTGATGTCATATGGCTACCAACACACATCCATCATATACTTGATGACATACATCTACCAACAAACATCTAGCATATAATCGATGTCATATGGATACCAACACACATCCAACATATACTCAATGTCATATGTCTACCAACACACATCCATCATATACTCAATGTTATATGACTGACCATGTTCATTTTCTAGTGTTAAATTAAACAAGCACAATTTTCTGCAAGTGGTAATTACTTCCAATGATATACGATATTACTTTAGTAAACACTAGAACAACACTAAGTAACTTGGAAAATTTCAACTTCTTAGTCTCTTCCTATTGGTTTTAACCTACCAAACAACTCTGCGTTACTGACCTGGGATTCGTATCTTTCAGGGTACCAACAAATCCTAAAACTATCGGCCCTTATGGTGAACCAAAAGGCAACACAACACACAAAATGCACTGCGCAGTCTCACCCGAGAAAGATTTTATGGGTGGCTATAAGACTTAGGTGTTTACAGCCTAGGATTGAGTAGGAGATAGAGGGTCTTCTTTCCAAGCCATTACTTATGATTTGTATTACAAATTACTGTTATCTGACCTTCGAGATTTAATAGCACAACAACAATGAACTAAACAATATAATAACTCATTCATTCATCGCATTCAACATTTAACTAACAAAAGTAAACAAATATATGCATGCATTCATCACATTACATAGGTATTATCGTGGTTCACCCCTTCCCGGGGCTATGTCCACAAATATTTGGCTCTTTGCTCTCATTTTATGGTAGTTCTGCAGTTCTCACACCTTGTGCTCACAATTCTCCTTAGATCGGTAAGATCTCTGTGAGGTGAACTAGATCGCACCAGGCTCCTTAGAATGTGATCTGATCCTCGAGGTCTACCTCCCGCTTAGATCACTCATTACAAGTAGTTCTCTTATCAAAACATTACATAAAACCAGTTCATATCTACAACAGTAGTAAAGCTCAACCTTCATTAAATCTTAGAACCTCTCTTTGATACTTGCTTTCCTATATTTATATCTATCGGGCTCTTCATCCGTTTACACAAAACCTATTACCAAAAACCCTAACCCTACTACCGTTAGGTCTTCCTTCTCCGCATGCGTTCGCTGCTTCCTTCTAGTTGACGCCTCCTTCTTGCATGTGCACGTGTTGTGCTTCTTGCCAGTTGTCACTTTCTTCCTACATGCTTTCTTTCCCACGATTGCTCTTCCAATTGTCATTCTTCTTCATGCATGCCTTCTTTCCCATTTTGGCCTGCTACCAACAGGCTCCCAACACAAACATGTGACTCATCCTGATTCACCTAATCTTTCTGAGCTACCTCGATCTCTTCAGTGATCATATATAACTTTTCCCTTAGCTTTGTTGTTGTTGTCCATGCCTACGTGGTCTTCTCCTTAATGGTTTCTACTACCTGAATGACCACTTCATCACTCAGTAGTCCTACACATTCTACCTGGGTCTGCACCATCTATGCTCTATCCTCTTCTGCCTGTGCGAGTACTTCTGCTACCCATTTCTGCATGCATCTTCTTCAACTCTTGCATCCCCTTTACACATTCTGGGATCATTATGATATTTTTATTATTCTTGAGTTCTTGGATCACTGTATTGATCCTTTCCTCTTCCTTGTCGCAGCGTTGAACCTATGGATCCTCCTCTAGTCTTGTCCAAAGTTGCATTGCTTTGTCGAGCAAGTCAACTGTTGTGCTAGCCTATTTCTCCATCTCCTATATTTGTGTTGTTTTTGTCTTCCTCCTTTTCTCCTTTACTGTTGGTGGATTCGTTGGTGTTAGTTGTTCTTGGAGATCCTCGATCTCCTTCTGGTATTGTGCAATTGCCTGCGCAATATGGTCGATCTTTTCTAT
The DNA here is from genome assembly GCA_009831015.1 of Picea engelmannii. Taxonomy (NCBI): domain Eukaryota; kingdom Viridiplantae; phylum Streptophyta; class Pinopsida; order Pinales; family Pinaceae; genus Picea; species Picea engelmannii. Next base: position 11,667 of record WSFP011413864.1, on the reverse strand, counting down.
GGCTGGGAGTTCGTTTCCCTCTGTGGTGTTTGGGAGTTTCCCAAAACTTTCTCCCACTTTGCGTTCCAATTCGTTCCTGTGTTCCATCTCTTTCTGAGTTTTGGATTTGGCCTTCTCGTACTCTTTTTCCAGTGCTTCCCGCTGCTTTGTTTCTTTTTGTAGCTCGACTAAGTTATTATGTGCCTGAGACTGCATCTTATGGGCAATGCTAACCTGTAATTTGTACAGTTCCCTTGACAAAATTTGTGTCAAGACCAATTGAATGTGGTCCAAATCCTTCAGTGGTGTCTGTCCCACTATTTCATCCATTCACAACATGCTCAGTTTTATGTGGATTGTTGCGTTTGCGTGTGGCATTGGGAGGGTTGGGTCTTGTTCTTCGATCTCCACTCTTTCATTGGTTTTTGTTGTCAACTGCTCTATGCCTCTGCTGCTACTTGCTCTCTGGGATTCTTTGAGTGTCTTGAGGAGTTGTCTTATTTTTTCCAGCTCTTTCTGTAGATTATCCTTGTGATGTGTTGCGTGGTCGAAGTCTTTTTCTAGACAATCCTAGACCATTCTAGCGATCATTTCTCCATCGTCCTTCATGATCATCAGGTCTAGTGATGCTTTTTGTGCCTTTGATTTCTTGTACGTGCCTGCGACCTGTTTAGCCGATCTCTTATTTCCCCTGGGCTCCTGTGCAATGGGGTTTGCGGAGGTCTCCTGCATTACCTTGGCTTGTTTTGGCCATTCGTTGGTCTCTTTCTGCCCCTTTTGGGTTCCTGTCTGCTTCAAACCTTCACTTGCTGGAGTTGGTTTGTTTTGGCCCGTCCTTAGTTTCTTGGGCACTAGTTTTTGCGGAGGCTGTGTTTCCGCCTGCGTTGTCTCTCCTTCTGTGGGTCCTTCTGGTACTTCTTGGGGAATGGATGGGATCTTCCATTCAGCAGGACATTCATTGATGACCATGTCTATATCTCCTTTTGTGATGTAGTATCACATCAGTAGCCACTATTTATCGGGATCCCACCTTGGTTGTATCCACATGGCTTGTTGTGTTGCCCAGAAGTTAGCGATGTTCCCATATCATGCAACAACTTCTGGTGTTATTCTCCATGACCAGTTAATATCTTCCTACATATCCCATCGGTAAGCTTCAAAGATGATTCCATTGTCCCTCTCATGTCTAGTCTGTGGTCCCTATCTTAGTACTCGATATCTCGCTCCCTCTGGCTATGGTCTCGTAGTAAAAACTACATATTCTGGTTAACGCCATCCCATGAAGGCTATAAGGGTTATCATCCATGAGTAATGAAATTTTGTGCCAAGTTCTTACATGTCCCTGTAGTCCACTTGGAATAATTTTAATAGATAAGGCGCCCATCTCACAAAGGTGCCTTTTGCGCATTGAGCTGGAACTGCAATGAATCCTGCTAGTACTTCGTCTTTGTGGAATTTTCTTAGTAACTTAAAGGATAAGATATTTGCACCCAATTATGTTTCTGGGTTGTTGAGACGTTTCATTATAATGCCTCTTGTCCCCCTCAATGTGTCGTATTTCTTCTTCATTTCCTCTGCTAATGCTTTTTCCTTGGATTTATTATCCATAATCAGCGCGAGATCCATACCCCCGCTGGGTAGTCCTGTTATATGCGCTATAAGGTCCACTGTTATGGGGATGAGTATGTCCAGCCATATATCCCCTCCATGTGTAACTGGTAACAGATGCTTGACACATGTTGTCGCGTACTAGCCTCTGTCGAAGTGTGGGAGTTTTAGCAGTTCTAAAATGTCGATTCGATCCAGTCCAACTACCAACTGATGCAGCTGAATGATTGTTTCTCTAAGTTGGTTGACCACTATGTTCTACATAAACACTCTGGGTGCAAGTTCTGGGTACTTAGTGTCATTTGAGACATCATGGTCAGAATACTTAAGCTTCCCAACGTGACCCAGTAACTGAGGCTCTACCTGTACTCCCTCTGGTATGTGTGGTAGCATAATTTACAATGTCGATTTCTTACGAGGTGAGCTCGATATCAAAGTTATGTCTTCCTGCTATGGTGGTTGGTACAAAGTTCCAACATTTTTTGTTTGCTTCCCTGTAATCCATTATGTCCAATCCGAGGTAGTTCCCATGATCTCTTTTGTCTGTTGACCAAGGCTGGGTACCCGTGACTCATCAAATTTCCCTTCTAATCCTTGATTCTGTGTCATGTCATTACCTTCCATGGTTGGTTTGGTGCTTTTTGGTTGCACTTCCTATTGAGGTTCTGCTTCTTCATTCGGAGGATCCTATGATTCTTCTTGTGTATCCTCTTTCATTTCCTCTAGTTGTGGTTGTTGAATATCTTCTAGTATCGTTGTAGGGATCACCAGTGCTATCTCTGGGGATGGGATCTCATTGATATCGACGATCTCTGGTTGCTACTACTCGTTTTCCTCCAATGGTCCTCATGACCTAGTTTGAACTCTGGTCGGCTTGGCGATCGATCTTGGTTCAATAGACTTCGATGGTGCCATAGTGGTGAGTGTCGAGCATCTGCTGTCTATAGAGGACTGTGATCTCTCTATGTTCGTTTGAGCTACTGTTTCTCTCTCTGTGTTCTTCTTTCACGAATAGACAAGTTGCTTCCATGCTCACATGTTGTATGGGCTTGTCCTGAAGCTTATCCAAGACGCTTCCTCCATGATGTGATTGATGCACCATAACTGTGGATTCAATGCATGTGCGACAATTTCATACTTACCATTACGCTTCTCTGGCCATTTCCAGTTGGTGTGTTTAATGTGACGTTCCATCAATCCTTGTCATGCCTTAATTCCGCTTTGTGCTATCCTATCGTCCTGCTTTTGTCGAATTTCCATTTCCCTCTTATTTGTCTTAGGAGTGTGACCGTTAATATTTCCTTTACTACATTCATGTTTTGAGCATCCTGTGGATTTTTCATGGCTTTTCATTTTTTATTTATTTTACTACGCGGTGGGTGGTCGACCGTCCTTGTACAGCTTCAGTTGGCTCTCATTGATCATTCCTTAGAGGTATGCTCCTGTTAGATCTCCTAACTGTACAACTCCACTGTTTGTTACAGATTTGACCTCGTATGTTCCTAACCAATGCATTCTCATCTTTCCTGGTTGCTGAAATGATTTGTTTTCGTAGAGAAATACTAGATCTCCTTTCGTGAAAGTATTATTCTTAATGTGTCTATCGTGCCATGATTTGTCTTTGGCCTTCTGCACTTGTTGATGGAATCCTGCCAGGATTCGGTCTTCCTCCATTGCTAACAGCTGACGCAACCTTTCCTGTATCGCATCACATTCTGTCATTTGTGTGATAGTGGCTACGCGTAAGCTGGGTATTAAAAATTCCAATGGTACTACTGCTTCTTGGATGTAGACAAGTTTGAATGGTGTGTGTCCTGTCAACTTCTTACATGTCATCCTATACACCCATAATACTGCTGGTACTTTGAGGTCCCAGTCATCTCTGTTAACATTATAGATCTTTGTCAATGCATTCTCTAAAACTTTGTTGAAGGCTTCTACTGTGCCATTCACCTGTGGGTTATACAGTGTGCTTTTCTGGTGGTGAAATTCAAATTCTTCAAGTATCATGCGAATGGTTCTATTTATGAAATGCATGCCTTCATCGATCATCATAAATCTTGGGCACCCAAACCTATTAATACTTGTTCAAATAAAAAGTGTGCAGCGGTCTCTACACTATAGTCCTTTACTGGTGCGGCTTCCACCCATCTTGTTAGGTATTCCGTCATGGCAACAATGTATCTTGTCCCTGTTCTTTTGGTTAGTGGGTTAATAGGTCCCACAAATTCTATTGCCCATTTATCAAATGCCTGTAGTGTCACTTGTGGTCGTAACGACATCTCAACCCTTCTATTGGGTTTGCCTACCCTTTGACAGACATCACATCCCTGATAGTATTCTTTCGAGTCCCTATGGATCGTTGGCCACCATAGTCCTGCACAAAGTACCTTATGCATGGTAGATTTTCCTGCATAATGTCCTCCTTCCAATCCCTTGTGGGATTCTGATAAAATCCTTGGTCATTCGTGCTCAAGAACGTACCTTCGTAAAATGCTATCTATGCCCATTTTATATAGATTTCCTACAATCATTTGATAGTTGGCTCCGTGAACTACCAGGTTCTTCTTCTGCGCGGTGGTATACTCTTGCGTCGTGGTACCTGTGCTCAAGTACTAGATGATCTCTGTGAACTAGTCATCAGAAATTTGTATCGAGAATAGTTGTACATCTGAAAAGTTGTCTTCTAATCTTGTAGGTTATTCTCCATTTGTGACCCAGGACAGGTGGTCAGGGCCTGCATTCATTTTTCCTAGTTTGACGATTACTTCGAAGTCAAATTCCTAAAATAACAGTAACCATCGATAGATTCTCCCCTAAAACACCAACTTGTTGACTAGGTACTTTAGGGATGAGTGATCTGTAAAAATATTAAAATGTTTTCCCAATAAGTAGTGTTTGAACTTCTGAAGTGCGTAAACCATAGTTATGCCTTCTCTTTCCATTGTGTTATAGTTCTGTTATAAGTCAGATATTTTTCTTCTTGCAAATGCTATTGGGTGATCCAAGTCTCCTACTCCTGGCTACGCTAAGATAGCTCACAGTTCTATCGTCGATGCATCTACATGCACATGGAATGCCCTTCCCCAGTCTGGAAATACTAATATCGGTGCAATGACCATCTTTTCCTTCAGGGTATCCAGACCGTGTTGACACTCGTCGTTCCATTGGTACTTTGTATCCTTCCTTAGCATTTTTTCCATTGGTTCTGTAATCTATGCATATCCTTTGATAATTTTTCGATAGTATCCTTTGTGTCCTAACGTTGCTCATAGCTGACAGACTCTTTTCAGCGTTGGTAAATTAACGATGACGGCGACCTTTTCTGGATCGACCAATAGCCCTTGTTTGCATACTATATGGACCGATAGTATCCCAAATGGTGTTCCAAATATGGATTTCTTGATATCTGACACTGTCTGCATCGCTCTAGCATCAAGCATAATACTTCTACATGGTTTTTCAATAGACTATAGACTATCCATTCATCCAGATATACTTCAAGAAAATGGTGGATGAATTCTTTAAATGATGTGATAACCACTCTGAAGAAGATTGTTGGTGCATTCTTTAGTCCAAAGCGCATGACTATATATTCGTAAGATCCCCATTTTGTCATGAATGTGGTATTTTATCTATCCTCCTATGCTATCTTAATCTGATGGTAACCTGAGAATCCATCGGTGAATGAGTACGCTTCGTGTCCCCCCACATTCTCTAGCACTTCATTCATGAACGGTGTAGGGAATGGGTCATGTAGGCATGCATCGTTCAACTTCCTCAAGTCGATGCATATACTAATCCCTCTTCCTTGTTTCTTGTCCTGTACGACCATCGAGATTATCCATTCTGATTCCTCAACTGGTTCGATTATGTCAGATTTGAGCATTTGGTCAATCTCCTCTTTAACTTTCTATTTATATACAGGGTTCAGTTTATATGGTCATTGTCTGATCGTTCTCTCTTTGGGTTTGAGAGGTATTTTCATTTCTCCCAGTTCACCTTCTATACCTTTCATCTCTGTAAATTTTGTAGGAAATAAGTCGTTGTATTCGCGCAACAATTCTGTAATGCTTTCTATTGTTGGGTCATCCCAGTAGTCTCCAATGCTGGCCATTTTTGCATGTTCCGTTGTACCGATGTTAACTTTATTTACCTTGATTAGCGTGGAAATAAATTCATATTCTATTTGTGGTCCCTTCACATCTCTGTCAGCTTCTACTTCTTCAATCTGAATGTCGCATGGGTTCTCTTCGTCTGGTATGTCCTATTGTACTTGGTAACATGACAATAGTTCCTTGTCTGTCTGTTTATTTCGCTACTGCTCTTCGGTAATAAGTTCTACTTCTGGCTCCTCAATGAATATGAATCCTCTGATTTGTTTCAGAGTTGTGTCTATGTTGGGGTTCTCATGCTCGAATAAGAAAGTGGTGGTAAAGTTTTGTTGCAATGTCGCCCATGTTGTAGTTCCTTTGCGTAGTTCTTGATCTGTATACCAGTTCGCTAGTATGCCTTCTAATGTATGAATAAAGTGGTGAGGCCATTCCTCTGGTGGTGTCAATTTCCACAACATTTCGCACTCCATCAAGTGTTTCACTGGTGTCCCTAATCCTTCATACTTCTGTTGTTTGTTGTTTTCATGTGCTGCATCAAACCTTTTGCATAGTAGCCTCTTACATTGGTACCAGTTTGTGATGGTCTCCTTGTGTGTGCCCCATCATCTAGCAGGTGTGGCCTTGAGTGATAAGTCCAGTGCTAGTATCCTTTGGTTCTCTAATACTTCATCTTAATATCGTGTCAAGAATGTTTCCAAATCATTAAGTCCATGGAAACTAGGTGGTTCTACGATTTCTATGCCTATCCATCGTACTGTGCAGTCTATTCTTGCACATCTTCTCGTGGATACTTCATGTAGTCTCTACTGCCAGTTTTCTAAACCAGTGTTTGAATCCGTAGTGCATGAAGTAATATTGTGCCAATTGAGTACCCCATCTGCAGTTGGGTTTACATAATCCTCCTCGCACGTAGTTGTTCTGTATAACTGGCCAATTTCCTCTAAGTCTAGGAAAGTGGGTTCTACGAACCTTTCCCCTTCTGATGGATCTAGTGGTGCTATAACCTTGTAATCTCCAGATTGAAATGTCATTTTTCTTGTCTTCAAATTAATTATGGTCTGGCTTTCAAATGCCCAGTCCATACTGAGTAGTGTCGGGTATGGTGTTGTGCCATCTACTATTTTGATGACTTCAAAATATTCTTTGGTGTGCACACCATCAAGATCTACCATTACGCCCTCCAGCCTCTCGATTGGTAGGACTCTGAGTTGGTTCGCTAGTTTTAATTGGACATTGGAATATCCCAAGGTTGGTTCTCCCATGCATTGCCAGATTTTATTGGGTAGTACATTTACTTCGGATCCTAGGTCCAGTATGATATCTCCCATATTAAAATCCCCAATGTTGGAATTCAATCTGAATTCCCTACTTGTTCTTCTCCTTGTGTGTAGGTGATTGACAATCTTTAGTTCTAGCTTTTGTTCTGTCTCATTGCTACATTTCTCTAATATGTTTTGAAATATTTTCACAGATGAAGGATCACTTAATATTTTGATTCATGACTGTAAAAAGTCTTTGATAGTACTTACTTTTCCCTTGAGTGACATTCCTTTGGTATGATCCAATGATGGCATCATTTCATATTCTGGGGCTTCGTGGGCTGGTTGTGTAGTGAAAGTCGACAATGTTTCCTTCTTCTGAAATTCCTGTCTGGCTTCCTTAAAAGTCTCCTTTTCTTTGGGCGCATCGAACTTCTTCCTTGGTTCGGTGTTCTTCCTTACCCACTGGTTCTGTGCAGGTTCTTGTCGAGCTGTGTCATTTCCTGTCTTCGTTCCTCCATGGGTGATTATGTTGATATTTCATCTATCCTCCCTTGCTTCAGCTAAAATCCATTGAACATTCTAGTTGTTCTGGTTTCTTTTTTCCTGGATCTTTAGTAACAGTGTCGGGTATTCTCTTGTCTCGTGATCCAATGCACGATAGTACATACAAGTTGTTGGCGGTAGTGGCCATTCCCATGCATAATGTCTTAGTTGATGACAATTGTGACATGTGACTAGTCCTCTGCCACATCTGAAGCCTCCTTCGGCTCATCCTCCTCCTTGATAGCATGATCTATCCCCTCTCGGTGCATTATATGGTGGTGCCTGGTTGTAGTGCACGGTATTATACTAGGGTTGTGTCAGGTTGTACTGTGGCTGTTGTTAGGCGGAAACATTGTCGTTTAATTCCATTGTAGTATTTTCCCAACTATTTAATTTGTCAATATGAGGTTCGTAGTCTTACGAAGCACACACACTATATATGCAGGACTGAAGTGGAAGTAATCTAATCTAAATTGCTGAAATGAAATTAATCTAGGAAAGCATCGAAAGACTAACTAGGAAAGAAAGAAATTGCATAAGGGAAAAACAATACAACATGTGAAGAGTTGAACGACAAATGACATATGTGAGATCACACAATATATCAATCTCAAATTATATTACAAGAGTCAAATGACAAAGCATGAAAGAATAACAAAGCTAATAATCAAAGTTAAGAATCCCCTTCTCCTAATTACAAGACTAAATTAGGAATTACATTCCTCTTATGAGTAACATGATTTTCCCCCTCCATGAAGAGAGAGCACTCTCTTATATACTTGAAAGTCTTGAAGAGTGTCATAATTACAGATCCACTATTCTCTCAACTTATTCCTTCAAATCCTCCAATCATATCTTGGATAAGATATCCTATCAAAATCTCCATGATCTTCTCCTTTGAATGATTGTCCCAAATATTCTTCAAATCTTCAAAGCTTGAAGATGAAATTCGAATTTGAGGCTAGGTGATAATATTTGACTTTGTTGAAATTTTCACATATGCCTGCACACATCATCAAACTCATTCAACCTTGATATATAATGAAAATATGTCATTTTTCTAATATTTAATCATAAATTCACTTATAATATTGAATTGAATACAATGGAAAATAATAAGGAGAAACCCACATGTATGTATGGAAATGGTATGATGGAAGGTTAATAACCCGATGAAATGTAAGGAATAATGAAGGGAAAGGTGGATGAAAATAGGACATTTCTGAGGCCCAACAACTGTGTATTGTTGTATGGTTGTTGCACAGTGTTGTACTGCTACTGTGTAGTATTATATGGAGTTGGTGCTTGATTGAAATGTGGCATTTCTTTCCCAGTCATCATTTTGACCTGTACCTTGTAGGCGTCTGATGTTCTCTCCCACATCAGCTCCATAATTATGCAATCTTTGTCGTTGTGGCCTACATACTTACAAAAAGTGCAATAAGAATTCTTGGGAACTGTCTGGTACTTTTGCATAATCATGCAATGATAAGTGTCGTGACCCAGTTTCTTTCATATTTCACACCATAATCCTCCCTGTGGGAGTGGGTTTGGAATGTCTGTTTCCATATACTGCATGAATGTTGGACATTCGTTCTTGTGGTGTCCTTTTGTCCTGCATGTGGTGCACCAAACAACTTCTCGTTTGTCCTTGTTCTTGTTCTGATTCAACTAAAATGTGAGGTTCTTCAAATCCTCCTTCAATTCTTAAATGGACGGGTCCATCTGCTGGTACTGGTCCTCTTCTAGCTGCAAGGCTTCCTGTAGTGCCTCGGCTTGTGTCTGAAACTTCTGTTGTCGTAAGGGGTATTTTAGGTGTGGGATTAGTGAGTTGACAAACATATGTCAGTGTTGAATCTCAGTCATAAGGTATTTTAACTTTCCCTTCAATCGCTTAAATCTTTGGTCAGTATCCCATACTGATTCTCCTAGTTTCTGTCGGATCTCAATCATTTCATTCATGTACTGGTCCTCTGAGCTCGGCTTATGGAACGCATTAATCAGTATCTTCTTGATTTCTTCCAGTGTCCTCGTCGTCCCAAGAGCATTGTTTGTGTCTAGACTCATGTACCAGTCTAGTGCATGTTCTCTTAGCATGATCGCTAGCTACACAAGTTTGGTGTCTTCATCTGTGATCTGTTTTGCCTCCCATATATTTTCACAAATGAACAAATGATTCTCCAGGTCTTATGTTGCTTCTCCTTGAAATTTTGGTAATCTGATCATGGGGTCATGTCCTTCCATTCTAAATATTGAATTGCTACCTCCGTCGCACGGTGTAGATACTTGACTAGTACTGCCTGAACTGGCTCCTCCAGTTGTTGCTCATGTGGTAAATGTGCTTCTCGCTATCAGACTTCCTCTGAACTTCAGTTGTCTAAACAGTGATGTTCTCTTTGGTGTATTAGTCGCACATGGGTTTATGGGTTCCACACTGACATTAATATGGAAAGGATGGCTATCTTTTCCTCCTATTTTTGGGCCTCTTGTTTTCCTCTCATAGGTTCCACATAGGATTTCTTCAATCTTCTCCACAACCCATAGATCCTCTACCTCTTCTTCATCGCTTGCCAATCCCTCCCTCGTGGATATGGATATTTTCTTGGTATTCACCTTATATTGGTAGGGTTCTCCACTACGTGTCATTCCAGGTGACGCCAAGATCCACTTATGCTGGTCGTCATCCATCAAGATCAGGTCCAAGAATTCCTCCTCCTTTTCTTTATCCTCTCTTTTGGCCATTTATCCTTCCCTCTATTAGTGCTTCCCCCCTTCCCCCATGCACATAGGGAATTTTAGCTGTCTGCTTCCATCGTCATTACACCTTTGTTATATAACAGTAATTTAATCGAAGTATATAGTGATCGAATGTACCTTCCACGAGGTCCACGTAGAAATTCTTTCTATGTTGCGCTGTATGACTTCACTGTGTCAACTGCAATTTTTTTGATGAAGCCTGCCACAATACTATCAAGCCAAAATTCGACTGCACGGGTGAATTTTTTGTTCACCCATTGTAACTTGTCAATCTGTATTGGGGTTCAATCTAGCTATCGGATCCAGTTCATCGCGTGGTTATCTTTCAACCTTAGTATCCACTCCTTCAATAGGTGAGGAAAATCACAGAAAAAGACTTTGTGTAAATCCATAAACACGTATTTATCCATATATTTGTGAGGCGTCAGGATAGGGTTTCTATTATCTTTCTTGGCAAACTCTAGCTCTTTAGTTTTCAACCAGCCTTCAATTTCTGCTTTCGTGGGATTCCACAGTCTCAAAATTCCCTTCTAGTGACTCAACAGTCTTATAGTTTCACTCATTTGTTTTCACATGTGCTCTATCTCATCTACTCAGTCCTTTCTTGTTCCTCTTACAACAGAAATGAAACCATTTGTTGGTTTTAACCTATCGAACAGATATGCGTTACTGACCCAGGGTTCATATCTTTTAGGGTACCAACAAAGCCTAAAACTATCGGCCCTTCTAGTGAACCAAAAGGCAACACAACACATAGAATGCACTGTGCAGTCTCACCCAAGATAGCTTTTATGGGTGGTTGTAAGACTCAAGTGTTTACAGCCTAGGATTGAGTAGGAGATAGAGGGTCTGCGTTCTGAGCCATTACTTATGATTTGTATTACAAATTACTGTTATCTGACCTTCAGGATTTAATAGCACAACAACAATGAACTAAATAGTATAATAGCTCATTCATTCATTGCATTCAACATTTAACTAACAAAAGTAAACAAATATATGCATGCATTCATCACATTACACAAGTATTACCGTGGTTCACCCCCTCCTAGGGCTACGTCCACAAATATTTGTCTCTTGGCTCTCTTATTATGGTAGTTCTGCAGTTCTCGCGCCTCACTCTTACAATTATCCTTAGATCAGTAAGATCTCTGTGAAGTGAACTAGATCGCACCAGGCTCCTCAGCCCGCGATCTGATCCTCGAGGTCTACCTCCCTCTTTTATCACTCGTTATAAGTAGTTCTCTTATCAAAACATTACATAAAATGAGTTCAACTCTACAATAGTAGTAAAGCTCAACCTTCACAAAATCTTCGAACCTCTCTTTGATACTTGCTTTCCTATATTTATATCTATCCGGCTCTTCATCCATTTACACAAAAAATCTTACCAAAAACCCTAA
>ML861542.1:14791-33762 GCA_009831015.1 Picea engelmannii | reverse complement strand
GATAGAAAGTCTCTGAGTTGTGGCTCCAAGAACTCCAAATGTGATAATGGAATCTCCAAACTTTCAAATAGTTGCAATTGTTATTCCTGCAAAACATCTTAACACAAATATGATAGAAATAAATACACAACATGACATACAATCTCATGCAACTTCCCATAACAATTAAAAACATAACACAATCATCTTAAATGTATGTAGTGGCGATTAAACACACACACAAAATCATTCAGTCACATAAAAACAAATATGTATACATATCGTTCAAGCACAACAATCAACAGTGAATAAGGCAAAACTTAGAAGTCATTGTATAAAAATTAACCCATCTTCCAGCATAATTAACACAATGAATACAACCACTTATTCATATGGTTGTTTCTCTATTTCACAAGAGGCCATGGAAACAATTCAACTTGTCTTCCTTTCTGACACATCCTCATGATCCCAACCACCATGTTGTATGCATTTTTCGATTTCCCTCTCCCTTGCCATCCTCACCTTCCATGCTCAGGCATCCCCTTCACTGCTACACAGTCCCTCGAGTGATCCATCATTTTTTAAGGTGTTCTTGTGCAAGGGGAGTGCCAACTCACTACCAAAATTTCACTGGAAATTTGTAACTTGTGGCATTCATAGGGTTCTAGTGTTGTAACAATATCCTTCTTCCCGAGCTTAAAATATTTCAATTTTAATTTCCATCATCTTATCTGTATCACACATATACATTCATCGTGAGACATCATCACAACAATTTTCAATTATTAATTTTCAAATATGTTTCATATAGGAAATCCAATTTCCCAAGCACGAGATTCCTTCTCATAATTTTTTGGCTCTTGCAACAGTAGGCATCGATCTTCCTCATGGGATTACACCATTGTCATATCCAAGACCATTTTTCCTGCAATTTTCTCAACTTTCATATGCCAAACAATTGTCAGTATTCATGCACTTTTTCATCTCATTGCAACATTTGCAATCAACCCATGAAGTGATTTCAAAATTATATTACTCTAAAAATTCAATCACTTCCAACTATTATTCATATTAAATGGAATGAAACTAGCATCCCTTGCACATGCATCATTTAACATACCAAGATTTTCATAATGCAATCAAACATTATCAACAAATTGATATGCCAATATCCATGGCCACATCTATACAATGCTTCCTTGCATTGACTCCAAAATACCTCATATTTGTGTCATGTATACCACCATGGTGAGTTGGAAGGTCTAGCCATCGCATCATCCAAACTGTTCCCAATTACTTGTTCAATCATTTGTATACCTTCCTCTTCAACCCATACACAACACTAGGAATATGATCCCTTCGTGTTATCCAGTGTTGACAAAGAGGTTGTAGTCCAAATATCAGTGATACGGGGGAAGACCATTAAGCACTTGTATGGCACAATATCCCTTCCATATCCAACCACAACATGGCCTCGCATATGGCTATCTCTATTGGAATTCATTGTTATAACAATAACTATATATCATGTCTTGAATTGGTTGTGATCTCATAACCCATCATAGCATAATATGCAATTAAATTTCATATAATTGCATACAAACATTACACAACACGTGTACATTCAAGGCCCTCTGCCTTTACACATCAATTCAATATTGAAATTTAACTGAGGGAATTCTTACTTCAATTCCCTTAATCATGTATGCATCATAAGCAACCACATGCTTACCTGCATGGTTGTTATTGCATTACTTGATTCTACCCAATCAATTGATATTTTTCAGAAGCTCATAGGTTCCCTTCACCAATTTCTTGATCAACATTCCCACCATCCTCCTTGTCTTCATATGGATGGATTTCATAGACAACATCAACATCATTTTTAGTCGAGCTATAAACTTTTCCTAGATACATAATCGATCATTAGTCATATTCAAATATCACAACTTCATTATTTCACATATAACAACAGACTACTCTCAATCTACAAGCATTCCATGATGATTACACAAACATATTTAGACATGTTCTCTTGCACAAATGCACATCAATATGCATTAAGCATTCAATTTTGTCATGCGTACTTCATGCACATGCATTCTAGCCTTATTTATGCATCATGTGTACTTCATGCACATGCATTCTAGCTTTAATTATGCATCATGCATCAGTTCTATCATGCACTTCAAGTGCATATTTATTTCAACCCTTTTTTTGTGTGTTGTAGATGGTTGTCCTTGAATTCCTATAGATCCCTACACCCCTGTGCACTGTCATTGTGCTCATATGTGCACCACCATTTTCTGATCTGAACCTTTTCTGGCCAAGTTCCACTTGGCCTTTATGCATTTCCATCCAATATGCCTTATTGGCCACTACCTCCACTTGGGAGACCTCATTCCAACCTTACATTGTTGGAACCTTCCAACACATTGGAATGATGTAATTCATATCATTCCATCTTAATCATCAACATTATGGCATCCATTGCAACTATCTCTAGTTTCCCATTGGCTTTCTCAAATTTTTTTGAATACTTTTCTTTACACCATTGAGTAATTTATTGTGAAGCCTTGTACTATCCACTCAGGACCAATCTACTCCCATTGGGATGATAATTTTCTCTATTGGAACTTTCAATGAATAACCTTTATTTTTCCGCCCCTTGAATTATTTGTACCTGTACCCTGCTTCCACTACACACTTTGATAACATAAGTGGCTTTCTTACTATGTATAGTTTTAGAAAAAAGAGGTTAATTCCTGGTTAGGAATTATTTTTTAGGCATTCCTATGCCTTCCCTCAGAGATGACTCAATCATCATCCCCAAGTTCCTTGCTTTTATTTGGTGACAAGCTCTTCATCCATCATTGCATTTCTACCTTCATGGCTACGAAGTCTCACCTTGCCTTTTTGTGCCCATTAGTGACATTACTCACCTATAGGATTCATGTTTTTTTGTGATAATATCTATTGATTCTCCTTCGAAATTCATTCAAACTCTATAACAATTGAATACTAATTTGGCTTTGCTCTTCCCAATCCCTTTATCCACTTTCCATTACCCGCTTTGTAGCTATGCACTTCTCTCTGTAGATCTTTATTACCTCATTCGACTATACAAGCTCTGCCCTGCTTCGCTTTTCATTGGACATTTAGAAATATAATATTTGATAGGAACACAAAATCTCCACTCATGACCTCTGATCTCCCTATTAACAATACCTGGATACAACATTCTCTACTTTAATGTTCTTTGCTTAGTAAGAATGCCCTATTATTAAGCTACACCCATTTTCCCATTACTGGGCCGTTGCATTTCCAAATGTGTCTCTATACCTCAACATAGGCACTACAATGAGTTTCAATAATCTTTCTAACCCAATACCCACCTTTGACATGCACCTTTGTCATCTGGAAATCTTTTTCCAAAATTGACATTGTTTTGGAAAACTTTCACCTTAAATAGTTGCATGGTTCATGGAATCCAACTCCACTTTTCCTGCAACTTTATGAGGAAACCAGATGATTCCTTAGAGAACTCAATCCTTCGTTCATTTTTTCCTCAGTATCACCTTTCCAATGGCTGTACTCATGCCCGGATCTGATTTCTAAGTTAAAAGTTACGGCTTCCTGAAATCAACAGTTTCACCCATTTTTGCACCTGTTTCATTGGTTCAAATAATTCTTAGAGGCCAACTTATGTCACATGTAGAAGAAAATATGCTAGGAATCATAAAAAATTTATATGATACACTAACAATATTGATGAAAATGAGTTCATAACAACTCTCCTATTTCTGATCTAATGCTCTAGTCAAAATCTGCAGTAATATGGAAATGACAACTTTGTCCTTTTTTGCTTTTTTCAGACATAGAAATACTGGATTTTTTCCCTATTTGTGCATCTCCACATCAACTCCTTTGGAATTTTTCCAGGAGTCCAAAATGGTATCTCCATACATATATTTTGAGCTATTTATCAAAATTTCACTTTTAATTAGGCTACGAATTAATAGTTATGGCCTACAGAAGTTTATACCGTTTTCTCATCTTTTATCCCTCTATACTACATCTGTCTTTTCATCCATCCTGTACAACATTAGGTACCCATATTCCAATTCTAGTTCCATGGATATCTTCTATGGTCCGTGATCTTTCTACAGACTACCCCTATGCCCCAAACTGACTTATGAGCAAGGAGTTATACTCTCTGGAAGTAAACTAGCACCTAAATTATGCCATGTACTGTTTCGACTGTAAATTTCTCATGCAAGCTCTATTTTGTGCTCATAACAACTCGTGGGAATGATCTTACCAAGTTCTTTCATTTTAAGTGATCAAAATCTGGACCAGGGGTAAAAAATTTGCTCAAATTTCAAAGTGTTCGGAATGCGACGAAAATGGTGCCATTGCGTCTGTCTCGTCTTCCTAATTCCGGCGGTATATTTACTTTCGCAAACGGAGTCCGTATGGAGAAGTTATCGCGATCTGTTCACCAAGGCAAACATGCAAAATTTTGATGCTGACTGTACCTATCCGTACAGTCCATACAGTGGCCACGTGGCAGGGCCGTACAGTCCGTACGCTGACCGTACAGTGCTGACGTGGCGATCGTATGGTGACATGGCACCTGGTGACGTGGCAATTTTTGATTGGTCGACAACGAGCGAATCCGCATGCGACACATGGCATATTTTGGGTAAATGGCATGGTGCCACGTGGCCCAATCATGGGCTACCATGTGGCACCCATTTATTGGCTCTAGGTCGATTGAATTGTTTATTAAAATTTTTATGGGTCCATGGGGTTCGACCCCCGGACCTCTACCCACCGTTGAAAGACTTAACATAATCCGCTGATCACTATGCCACGCGTTGGCTCTTGTATGTGATATGGTTTTAAAATTATTTGAATTTTCATTGTGTAAATTTTGGCGGGGGGTCGGGCCGGGGCTTAGCCCCGACCCGCGGTCATATGTCATTATATGTGACCACGCCTGTTTATAAATGGCGCGCGCGCGGGGGTATTTCAATTACAGCCCGTGGTTATAACACATTACCATATGACTATGGTAAACGGAGGATTGGCGCGCGAACTTATATTTCAAATAAAGCCACGGTTTTATATTATATTACATATGTCCATGCCAACAACATTTGCACGGGAGTTTGGTTTACACGGAGCTAGCCCGTGGTCGCATTAACCTACCATACGACCTTGCTCTCCGTTGATTGTGCGCGGGGTTCCAAAGGTATACCCGTGGTTTCATCGTTACATATGTTACCAGGGGTGTTGGTATATGGCGCGCGGCATGTGTATTAAATTTAAGCCACGGTTATAGTGTGTATGTGACCCTAACCTCCATTTGTTGCGCGTGGTTTGGATATTCCAACAAAGCCGTGGGTGTATTGTATAATATGACCATTCACATGTTAAATGGTGCGCGGGGTTTCAAAACTATTCAAACGGTTAACACCCATTTGGTTGGACACTTGTCAAGTCCTGGTTTAACTCTGGCATTGAGCCCGAAATTGCGCTGGGACGTGGCCATATGGTCCCCCATGCGCCCAACACCTCCGTCATTGGGGGCTCTAATTCCGCTAACGGTGCGACATTTTGGCACCAATTTCGAAAGGCACGCATGTGCTGGGTTTAGGCACGGAAAACGCCCAGAGGCGAGGTTCACTCACACACAGGTGAGAAATGGCGAACCAGAGACAACAGCTTGAAGGGGAAACATGGCAGGAAGCCTAAATTCTTGAGTTTTTGGCCAAATGAGGTGCCGAAAAAGCCTAGCTAGGGGTTTTTGGACGTTCTGAGTCCATTGGCACTGCTTTCACAGGCATTTGAAGACTTCTTTTGCAGGTTTTTAACCAGTGAAGTTTGAGGAAGCTCCAGGGAGCTTGAAGCCCTCATTGTTTGAGGCATTGCTCAGATGAGCACAGGTCTATTTTCTGAGACTGAATAGTCATTTTGGACAAATTATTATGCTCTGAACACATTGGGATAGGTTTCAGATCCATTGGAGGACTTTTACAGGTGTTTTTGCCATAGATAAGCTCAGGGAAGCTTGGAGGCCACATGTAGAAGAGGTCATGATTGGATGAGACAAGATCCATTTTCAGAGTTCTAATAGTCAATTTTGGGGTTTTTATGTATTCTGAACCCAATGGTACAGTCTGTAAATCCATTGGAGTTGAGAAGCAGCTTGTAAAAGAACATTTGACAAACTAATCCCAAAGAGCCAAGTCCATTGAAGGAGGCTCAAGGAGATGTAGCCCAGAGAGGGGTGAACTCCTTTATCATCTTGTTATTGTTGTGAGTTTGCTGTGTTATTTGCTGCACTTTATGTTTGCTATGTATTGGTTTATAGAACCTAATTAACCTTTTAAAAGATCATTTCCTCACACATATACATTGACAAGAAGAAGCATGAACTTAACACATAAACCATCTTGCATATTTTTAACACATGAAGCAAGGTCCTGTAAGGTTTAATTTATTGAAGTAGGGGGTGCTTGGATAGCATAACAAGTCAACCTTCTATTTTCAGATCATTAAGTAGTAGAACCTTTGTGTATCAATGATACTCATTGTTTTCTTGATTTCGACTACCTAAGAATGTTGTTTAGGCCCTCAAAATGCCTCCACAAGTTGATGACTTTCAAAATCTGAAAATTTTCGTAGAAAATTGATTGATTTATTGTTGTAATATCCTTTTAATCCAAGTTGTTGATCTCAAAATAGGGAGTAGTCCCAACCATTTATCCACTAAAATTTTCCAATTGCATGGATGAATCTCAACCGTTGATCACCAACTCGAAAGCAATCTGGACTGTCAATTCCCCAACATCCGAAACACCATCAACGATCAATGATTTTCCTTGGAAAACCAAAATCGTTCACGAATTTTGCTGAACCCCGATCACTCCATCGACAATCGGCGAAATCTTTTGGAATTACCAAACACTTTGCAAATTACGTTGAACCTTGATCATCAATGATCAATAATTTCCTTGGTGAACTAAACTTGTTCATGATTTTTGTCGAATGTCGATCATCGGTGATCAGTGATTCCTTAGATGATGTGGCAACTTGAATGATGTGGCATGACATGTGGATGTTGACATGACAACTTGGATGACATGGAATGACATGTGGATGTTGACGTGGCATGACACCTCATCCTTATCTCTCCCTTCATCGGCGATCGACAATTTCTTTGGGACAAACCAAACACTTCTTCAATTTTGCCGACCCGATCGTTGATGATCGACGATTTCTCTTGGTTGAAAGAAACAATTTGCTAATTTTTCCAACCGGACCATTGACGATGGACGATTTCTCTCAGATGGATAAAAAACATTGCCAATTTATCCGACCCGACCATAGGCGATCGACAATTTATTTGGGATGAGCAAAATGATTTTTCGATCCTATCATCTCAACCATCGTTGATCTGTGATTTCTCTTAGCGAATTAATTCATTCATGAATTTCGTCAAACTTAGACACTTAGAAATTTTCGACAAAAATCTAGGATGGATCTAGGTGTGGTGAACCAACCTGGTTCACTATGTAAATATCCAAAATACTTGGAATACAAAGATATCCATTTAGGATAATAATATATATAAAATGTATGAGTAAATATGATATATGGGATTACAATGACAATGAGGGCCATATATACCCACGCAGGGGTGGCAATTCATTAATAGACACGTCTTTTGGATACGACACGTCTTTTCATTATAATGTATTAATTATTATTATGTAATGATTACTTATTTATATCTATATATTTTATATATTTATGTTGATTACATACCTTCCCCTTTAGAAACGCTTTGTTTTCAAAGCATGCTTATGGAGAGGCTTACGTCTTCGTTCCGACTCACAATGTCCTTGAATGATTCTCTATTTTTGGTGTGGTAAGGATTGATGATACAAGATTATATGAATGACGAAGAGTTGAACAAAAATGTTGAATTGTGAAAGGATCATACCATCTCAATTCAATCTTTTGCGGCACGTTGTTTTTCCACGATGAATGGTTATCATGAGACTGAATTACGCTGGTATAAATATTTTTCGGATGATAAGTTAGTCATTTCTGTCTTGAACAAAATCGATATTCGGACTGGTTAAGATATCTGCTCGTATGATTTGGATGTCGATAATGATTTCTTATAACATGATTTTTTGTTATCATACTTGTAGTGTTTTCTTTGTTTAACTTCAATATATGATTTTCTTCACGCACCGATGTTTCCTTGTTAATGGATAAATTTCGATTAGTAAGTATACTTGGAGATTCCATCGTTTGTACTCCAACCTCTGACGTTGTGTTTTTTTTAGTTGACTTTGCAACTTCTTGAGCTGTCACATGGATTGGATCTGTAATTGTTCCATTTTCCATAACTTGGATTTATTCATCTGAAAACCTGGTTGCTTCCTTTTGTCTAAGTAGTTCTAACTTGTTTTCCAAAGACCTCTTATCATTCTTAAGCTTTTTTATTTCCATCAGTAGGTTTTGATTATGATTTTTTAGACGTGAATTTTCTTCATTATCTGATTTGATGATATCTTTAATGACTGGATTTTCAAGTTTCTCTTCTTTCAATTTTCTGATTTGTTCTAGTAACCCTTGATTAAGGTTCTTCAAATGCACAATTTCATCTTCTTGTTCTGATAGGTGTTTCTTGAATTCTTTCTTGAGATCTTCTTTTTCTTGTTCTAATCTTTGATTACTCTGCTTTGCAACCTTGGACTTCTTGACTTGTGTAAGTAATTTCTGACTGTGATCTTTTAAGCGAGAAATTTCTTCGTTTTTATCCATGTTAGCTTCGTCAAAATCTTTTTGCATCCTTGATAATGATTTTTTAGTTTCTTGAAGGATCACATTCGAGATATCTTTAAAGTCTTTTGAGGAAGACATTATTGATTTTGACCTCATTGTAATGTCTTGGAATGTCATCATTTTATTTTTATGGGAAAACGTAAAAAAACTTTTCTTTGTATTTAAGATGAAGGTACCTGGTTTTCCAAACCAGGGTAACCCGAGAATTATGTCAACCTATTTTTTATACATAGTTGCAACTTTGAATTGGGATATATATTCATAATCATCAATTGTCACTTGTAAGTCCTTAATTTCATATTGATTTTTGAGAAAAATATCTTCCTTTACAATTATATTTGGATCATGAATTAATAATTGATTTGCCAATTCGATATTGCTTTATTTTTTCTTATGGTCTACACTAATAACAACATTAATCTATTTTCCTTGAATACTCCCCTTTAGTGTAATTAATATGTAACATGGAATATAAAGATATTCATAAGAAAATCTTACTTCCTTCATTTTATTAGAATCCATTTTGGCTTTGTCGATAATTTACGACTCATACACCAATATTTTTTACTTATCTATATCTGTATCTATATATATATACTTTTCCACTAATCAAACCTTTTTCTCTTGTTTTTGGTATCTCAATATTGAAAGATATCTTAATATTGAACCTTGATACCTTATTAATAACCTTTTCAAAAGTTTTTTCTTCGATTAGGACCGAACAACTCTCTTAATGACCCTTTTAATGAATGCGTAAGGTTGTGATTGTATGGACGGGGCAATACAACAGTCAATTTTTTTAATCAACTAGTATGGATGAATGTACAAAATTTTCAATTTAATTGGATGATTTGTACGCATTGGAAGTGGTAAGGTTGTGACTGTACAAACACTAATTATTGATAGTGGTACGATGACGATTTTGTGGTGGCAATACAGACAACTACTGTATGGTAAATGATGTACGGAGGTTGTGGTACGACTTGGTACAGGCGACGACTATGCAGTGGGGGTGCACGACGAATTGAATTGAAAACTGTACTGCAGTCTTTAAAAAAATGATAGTTTTTCGATCTCATTTAACTATACATAAGCTTAATTAATTGTTGAAGTACGACTGCTTATTACAATTGGATGCTGAAAATATTAATTGCAGAAAAATACGGACTGTACCAGTACAACTGATGTGTAACTTTGATTATAATTCAATTTTTCTTAATTTTTTTTTATCAATTTCTGGTTCTGTTTTCTAAATTTTTGTAGTACGTTGATATATTTTTATTTTTATTTTTATATATATTTTAACTCCGGTATAGGCAACAGAGTCACTTTTCTTCAACGATTTTTTTGCAGTGGAATCGTTATTTCTTCAATTGAATTCGATTTTTAAATGGCCAAGGGGCGGTTGGTGGTTAAGGACCAAATCAAAGAAACTTTGAATATTTGAATGGCCAAAGTCCTGTGAAGATATTACCACGGGAAACAAAATTTGACCTAAGGTCTATGGACCAAAGGCCAGGATCAGAAATGATGCTCTGATACCACTGTGGTGAACCAACCCGGTTCACTATGTAAATATCCAAAATACTTGGAATATAAAGATATCCATTTAGGATAATAATATATATATATATATATATAAAATGTCTGAGTAAATATGAGATATGAGATTACAATGACAATGAGGGACGTACATACCCACACAGAGGTGCCCTTTCATTAATATACATGTCTTTTGGATAAGACATGTCTTTTCATTATAATGTATTAATTATTATTATGTAATGATTACTTATTTATAAGTATAAATTTTATATATTTATGTTTGTTACACTAGGTCGTCGATCTCCTGGTCAAAATGATCTAGACCATTGATTCACCATATTTTTCTCAACTCTACCGATGAGTTTAGATTGTCGATCTTCTCTATTCTACCAACTCCGAAAACAAATCTTGCTTGTCAATCTGCTCCATTTTGCTAATTCCAAAAACATATAAGTTTTTGTTCAATCTAGGATGAATCTAGGTCGCTGGTCTCAAAATCAGACGCGATCTTGGTCGTTGATCCAACAAACTCTCCCAACTTCTTCATCCACCATTAAACATAAATTCCAACCTTCTAAGTTGAATTTAACTTTGCAACCTGCAGATTAATACCCTTGATAAGCTCTTATACAGTTATGAGAGAAAAATAAACTCAAATTCATTCATAAATTTGTGGATTTGATTATGTTTTCACCATTTATCCCCAAATCAGTCACATATCAAAAATCTGTAACAACGAATTTCGCCAAATTCACGTCGGTCCTTAGCCCATATGGGTCCAATGTCGAACTTAATCTTTGATACCACTTTGTAATGTACCCAACCTCAAAGATGAGCCACATTACTCGAAAAAGTACTTAACACGTTCTAATGCCATTTAAAAATCTACATGCAGACATCATGCCAAACAACTCATGCAACTAATCGATTGAATAAAAACTCGTTAATGTAATAAACCAAGAAATCACACAACATTTAGATATTCATTTACACCTTGGAATCATCATAATAAACATAACAAAGAACTTATATATTTATAAAATAACCAACTGGTTGTATACTAAGGACGTTTCTCCCAGCCATAGGTGTTGTTGTTCATTTTATCTCAACAACATGCCACCCTCAACAACAGGCCACCCTTGAGTTGAGGCTATGTGTCCACAAGGAGATCTGGTCCTCTTGGTTGTCCATTCTCCACATTCAACAACCCAAAACTCAAGTTCTACCCCAACAGTAATTCCAATCCACCATCTCTCTTCCTCATAACCTGCACAACTCAAGGAATGAGATCCCCATTCTTTGCACTGCAGTCCCTTAGGCTTTCCCACTCCCCTATAGTGATCTAATGCACTCAGTTGGCCAGGAATCTCATAGCTAGGGACTCCAGTAACTATCATCTACTCCAAAAGTTCTCACAACAACCTTCACAAGGCTCTTGAGCCATTTCCTCAATAAGAAAAATGCTCCACAAGCACACAACCCTTTTTAATAGGCACACAAGCCTCTTTCTCAACATAAACACAACCAGAGAATGGACGCCTTCAAAGACAACATAGTTGGTGCTCTTCCCAGCATCTAGCTCCCCTCTTGCCACTACCTGAAATCGATGTGTAAAAGTCTTTGGATTACCAATTGCTTGAAGGCAATGTATAAAATCTTCGACTTTTAGCAACCTCAAAAAATGAGCATTTGTTTCAAAGCAAGCATAGATGTCCTTCATAAATTAGCTCTTGGTAATGTAACCCACATAGAACTTTTTGTACCATTACCATTATCTCCAACACCCAACACTCTTAATCCACCTATAACACTCCCACCCAAAGTTTCATTGGGTCATTAGTGATACCATGGAGGGAGAACTAGTGTTACATTTGGGTAACGCATCCCGTTGAGTTGAAACCATTTAACTTGTTCAAATCTACTTTAGGAAATATATGCCATATACAATGTTGATTATCCATAAAAGGAAGCCTAATGTGATGCTCTCCTTATGCAGATGATTCACCATTGGCCAACTCTACCCACAAGTACAAATTGGTTAATTTGTGACCACGTGACCAAAAAAGTTAGTCACGACATTTGTTATAAGCTAAAATACTAGAAAATTCAAGAAATTTGAATGTATTTTAAATGACGTTTGTTGAGGAAAAGATATGAAATAATCTTACTCAAGCATTTTCAGATACTTATTGGCTAAAGCAAGATAGATGGGAATATCACCCTATGTTTATAGCCTAAAAAATTGTTTCCTAATCCACACGTATTGGTTACAAGGGCTTAGGCTGATTTTTTTATAAATGAAAAATTGCTAAAAAATTCAATGTTTATGTAATTTTCTGAATATAACAGATGCAAAAATAAATGTAGAGACAGAAGTAAAAAATACCAAGTCAATAATTAACACAGATGAGACATAAAGAAATCGCTTATTTCATTCCAATTTATCAAAATAATCGCTCTCTTTACACAATTCCCCGAGGAAGTTTGGACCAAAGTCAAACTTAGATGTCCCCGATGAAAACCATACAAAATGACTTCTGACAGAAAGTAAAAACTGAACTTTAAAAGTTGGATCAACTTGCCACATATTGCTTCCCACTCAACTCTGCACAATATCCTTTATCAGTCATGAAATTTAATTCACAAACAGAGAATCCTACACAGACTATCAAAGATAGATCAACACCTCTGAAAAACAAGTGTCTGAATGATGTAATTCAGCCTTGAATCTTGCTTTCTACAATAGGACCCTGTTGTCATAAAAGAGACTTACGATTTCAATGAATTGAAGAATGAATGAAAACTGAACTATCTCAATAAAACTCAAGAGCAGACCTTAGTATGCTTTCTCCTTCTATTCTCCTCTTGTTCCTCCTTCTCTTTTTTCCTTTAAGCAATCATAATTAGTTGAAGTAGTTAAACTACCTTTTTTAGTTAAGTTAACTAAAACTCAACTAACTTTTAGTTTAGGGGGAAAATTAATAAAATAATAATAAGGGTCTTTAATAAATAATAACTAGTAGGTGGGACCCCTTGTGACTCCCTTTAGTTTCTTAACAACATAAACACAACTAGTTAATCAATCAAACACATCCCTCCTTGTGGCTCCCATCATCACTCTCATAATTTGAAAATTAATATCAATACTATTTGAAATCATATCCAAAAAATATAATATCCAACATATCCAAAAATAGTGTGTTGTCCAAAAATTTCAGTAGTCAACTGTTCTCAACAATCAATAAATAAAACCACTCAAAAACCATATTTGCCACTATGGGAGGCAATTTTCCCCTTGTTGCTATTGTCTCCCTTTGATTTCTCAGAATTTTCCTTACGTTGTGTGGAGCCTTTAGGTCTGATCTCATTGATAACATGAGAGCAATTGTCTCTCAAATGCATGCGGGATGAAACAGATTTGGCAGAGTCATTTGAAGGAGAGGAGGGGGCAACAACAAATTTTCCTTTATCAGGTGCATGGTGGGCTTTGGTTTTTAACCTCTTACTTGCGTGGGAATACTATACTAGTGAGTGTGTAGGGGAAACTTGGACAATTGGGTTAACTGGTGGGGGAGGAATATATAGAGACAAATTGGTCCAGCCACGATGTTGGGAGACTGCCGGGTGGACAATCTCTTTCCATTCGTCATTTTCAGGGACTTCAGGTTGTAACGAGACATGAGGGGGAACTGGGATACCAGGGACATGTGAGGCTTGGAAAGGAGGCCTTTTTGGCCTAGGTTGGACCACTCCTTTTCCAATCCAGTTAAAAAATCCAGCTTGGAATAACTGGTTCAACTCTTGTGGGTATACATCAAAATGTATAGAAAACCTTGGCCTTCTAGGACCCATGTTCCAATTTCCTCTTCCCATGTTACCCCGACCATGGCTTCCTCTTCTAAAGAAGCTCATTCCTGTATGCATTATTTATTAACAACTAGTTTCTTCATCAAACCATACATGACATCTCTTTAAATATGAAACAAAGTTTGGCTCAACAACACATCAAACTCATGCAATCCAATCCATAAAAATCATTTAATACTTCTCAATGAGTAGGGGGTGAATAAGGGTTCTGGGATATATGAGGGATTGTATTGAGTGAAAAGTGGTAAAATGAAGGGGGGTAGATCATGACTACTACTCAACAAATCATCAAACAACCAATTGTATTGTAATAAAAAAACATATCAACTGTAACTCATCCCTGTGCCATCCTTCAACTGCTATAATACATAGTTTTCATTTAACTATAATTTAATTTTAAGAACTTGGCGTGAATAGTGAATCTGGGAAGGTGAGGGGATTTTTAATGTGCAGAAAAGTGAGAGAATGGTAGGGAAATAAAACAAATCAAGTAAAATAAACATAACTCTGTAGTAAACTCAATACAAAAAATACCAACACCATATTAATAATTACTGTGTATCACACTGCTCACTGTTCCAACATTTAAATTTCTCAAAACTTCTCAATTAGAACAATTTGCAATCATACTCATAATCGAAACAACTTTCCATTCAACAATCCTGTTAAGGAAATCCTTGGTCTTTAATTTCTTTCCTTTCCTTTTAAGAATTTAAAGAAAACACACAGTGACATTGCTCCACCTCTATCCCATAATACATCACTATAAAAATTGCATACACTGTCTATCAATTCACAATTTACCAATTAAAACATATGCATAGGTGCCTTTCCAAATTGAACAGACTTCTAAAACATGCCTGATTTCATACATTCTTCAACATATCAACCAATAAGTTTTTGTAACGGAACCATAATCAGCATAAACCCAAGCTTCATCACTATTGATGTAACTATTTCCAATATGCATAATGATTCCAAAATAGATGCACAGTGAACATAACAAAATACACACAGTCATTATTTCCATAACTATCTATAACCTTGATCGGGCCTAGTGAAACACACAGGAATATCCAATTTTCAATTAACACCATGTTGTAAGAACACAGTGATCGAAAGTATAACGAAAAAGAGGCAACCCTCGACTACATATTATTACTCATTCCCAATCACAACCTTTCAACCAATTTAATCATATAAAGATGAGATAGGTACTCGATGCAAACTTTCATAACCACTTTACTTTATAAACCAATCCTTGACAACCAAAAGATGCCTGAAGGGAGCATAACATTGGGGGTTTAAAAGCGGGCTTTGTCACAACAAATACAAGGAGACAATCAAGAATGTGCTCATTCAACAATAGCACAGAGATCTGGAGGTCCTCAGGGACATATCAACCATAGGCAAAAACCCTTTCGATATAAGCATAGTAAAAATCCACAGGGTTTCCTTATAACTCCTGGTCTCGACAATAGAACAACAGTTAGCCACAAAGGAAACAACGACAGGTAGGGTAGAAAAATGACACATAGTGCATTTTACGTTTGCATAGGAGAAGCGAATGTCCACTGAATAATGACAATTACCAAGAACACACAGAAGTATAACCTCTATCCATTTGCTTAAGATCCAAACCATTTGACAACAACATCTAGGAAGATGTATAACCAGATGCATAAGTTATATCACCCCACAACCACACCGCATATATATCGACGTTATGGCCACCCTAAGATCGATTCTTGAAATACTTTGGTTCCAAGACACTGATCCCATGACCATGACTTTGGTTCGAGAAATACACAACAACCAAATGGCAGTCTAAACACGATTGGATAGGGTTACCCTCATGACTGTGAGGAAGCAACATGAAAGAATATACAGAGCGGAACCCTCCACCATTAAAACACAGAGTGAAGTACCACATTACTTATCATCCACGGAGACCCACCACGATTTTAATCAACAGAGCAACCAACGAATGCACAACTCAAACAAAAATAAATTCTTTTGGTTGCAATCCGAACAATTACACAGTCATTCCAGAGAGAAAAACCTCACATTTACATAGTTGCAGTTCTCAGGAAAACACAAACCCAAGCATTACCGAGCCATTGTTTGTTCGTTCACAAAACGTAATTCATGGATGGGGTGAAAAAGAACCATACCTGTAACATAGAGCTTAAAAGGGCGAGTTGGTCGAGCATTTTCTTCCCAAGCCGGACATGCGGAGCTTAACCACCAACATACCAAATGAAACAAGAACAATACTAGGGTGACGACCTGATGGGGGGATTATGGCGTGACGTGCATTTACTGCACGTCGCTTCCATCTCCTATCATATTCAATTCC
Organism: Picea engelmannii; assembly: GCA_009831015.1. Classification (NCBI taxonomy): domain Eukaryota; kingdom Viridiplantae; phylum Streptophyta; class Pinopsida; order Pinales; family Pinaceae; genus Picea; species Picea engelmannii. The sequence goes on along the minus strand of ML861542.1, from coordinate 17,144 downwards.
AAAGTACGACAATCACCAATGCATTAACCATGTAATCAATTTCCAAACCATTGAAATTTGCGACAATATTTCTCGCCCAATGCACCACCCAAAACATTCACGTTAACCTTTGCCAAGTTCTCATGCCATACCATATGCATTTCAATATTATACGTGCCCCAAAATAACTCAAATGAAAATTGCATAGCCACTAACCAACCATATAATAGTTAGGACTAACACTAACATGTTTTACATTTCCATTTGCACATAACTTTTAACATAGCTTAAACATAGATCCTTTCCTTTCAGGATTTTCTTCATAAGTTTCTTTTCTTTGTTTGGTTATGTCATTACTAACATGTTTCTTGTGTGCATATGGCTAGGTAGTGGGCCACGATGATTTGTGACATGAACAAATCATAGCAACTGTAAATATATGCCCATCATAACATAAAAACTAATGCTTTGAATTGCAAAACATCCCATAAAATGCATCATCCCTATATCAAAATGAAACCATGACTGCATTGTCAACCATATAGGACCCTGTAAGCAACGTCGAACAACAACCGAGAGTGTCTGATATGACTATCTCCGAGCCTCTAGTCTACAAGGGGGTCCCACCTGCTAGTATTATATTATTAGCATGGTTTAAATAATAGGGCTATAACAATACTTTGCGGGTGAAATTCCTAGTTGCGATTTTAATCGTCAACAACATTGTTTTAAGTTACTAACATAAACTACTAATATAGTTTAGGATAAACATATACAATTAGTAAATGACTATACAAATATAAACTAATAGTATTTATCATTTATATGTAATTTAATTATAGTAAAAAGTCATTTTGGTATGCTTTATCAAGTTAATTAGGATTTTTCATGTTGAATTCATTTTTGCAGCAAGCATGGATGTGCTAGCTATGTTTAGTGACACCAAACCCATTAACATGTCTAATAATTATTTACATCATGAATTACAATTCCTATCTCACATTTCACCCAGGCTAATACTAGCAATGACTGAAAAAATATATTATTTTTCAAATATTAATTTATATTCAATCCAAATTTGATGAACATCGCTTAATATTAGATAAGATGGTTAAACATCTTATATTTTGTATTCAATCAATATTACACATCTTTTAATTCAATATCACCCTTAAAAAAAACAAAAAAAAAAAAACATTATATGTTGAACCCCTAACTTGTTTGATGTGAAACAAGCTACTTTACATTAATGATTTACCATAACCCCTATGATTCAAACCTATGATACAAGGAGGAAACACGCTTAACTAACATACCCTATTTAGGTTATAATATTATATATTATTACAATAATACATGCATATTATATTGTATTACTAATTATAAATTATATATTAATTATAACATATCCTTGTTATAAAATCTCTCTCTACGTATGTGTACACATATTACATACACATGTGTGTATATATAGATGTTATAATTAATATATAATTTATAACCAGTAATACAATATAACCTGCATGTATTAATGTGTGTATATATATATATATATATATATAAACAAAGATATTTTATAACAAGAATATGTTATAATTAATATATATTTTATAACTAGTACAATATAACATGTATGTATTAGTGTAATAATATCTGTTGTAGGAAAATATTCCTGCGGACAGGTAGATCACCTCTAAGGCTTGACCTTAACCCTAGACAAAAAAATGCTTAACGTGGACACTGAATTTCTTTAAAATCTATCTAAACTAACACATGAGAAGGAAGGATGATAGAAGTACCTACTATCGACGTTTGTCCCTGCACGCTTCGAGTTGCGCTCCAATCCTTTGCTCCTCGCTGAGTTCTGCGGGAAAAACAAGATACGACCACTTCCTACTCTATTGATATTAGCTCGAAAACAGATCTATCACTAAATGATAAGTTCATGTAACATCAGACACAAACTAGAAAGAAACAGGCCAAGCGTGTCATATTAATGAGAATAACGACAGCAGTACTTACAATCGTAGATGCGAATGCGACAGCTTCGTCAAGTCCTCTTCGTCTAACCCTTGCCTGAAAGATCCACAACCTGGATAACAACAACTTCACTGATCACTCTCCTTTGGCTGACTGTAAGTTTCCTCTAAGATCATAAGTTTCATATGTTCAATTCTTCCCCCACCACTTATGAGATCATAAGTTTTGTATAATTATGCATTTTCCATCCTCCTTTCACCATTAGAAATCTTTCTTATATAGCCTTGGAGAGGCTTTAACCACTTGAGATATCCTTGGGGAAGTTGAGGATTTGCCTCCTTCAGTTGAGGATCTGCCCTAGGATCATGGTTGGACTAGGGATTCGAATCCAACT
>WSFP011413860.1:0-24086 GCA_009831015.1 Picea engelmannii | reverse complement strand
TTTTCCCACAAAAACATAGGTAAATGTTGATCATGCTAAGTCATCTTGGACCATACTTGATATATCAAGGTTCCCTCATGAAACCAATGTCTCAGGAATCTGAAAAACATCAACACTGCCTCTAGAGCTGGAGGTGACTCCTCCTCTGTCTCTTCTCCCTGTAACACTAAAGGTATCTCTTCCTCCTTCTTTGTAGTTAACTCAATCTCTACTCCCTCTAGATGTAGTATCGCCTCCTGTTACGAGGAAAATCTCTCTATGGCTAGGGAAAACCACAACAGACGAAAATTATTGCAGAAATCAATTTTATTCTCAGGTATTCTATATAAACGAATATGCTAGCAAGACAAGATAAAAGGTCTACCTCATCCAGATGTTCGATGAACCTGTGCATCTTGCATGTTACCATTCAGTTATCAAAATGGTCAAGATTCATTATTAGTCTTCTATTCATTACATGATGTTTTTCAAAATGTAATTCAGGATTCCTGTATATATATATATAATCTTGTGGCCTACTGCTTAATTCTTAGTAGTCATTAAGGTTGTGAATTTGTTTTCTTGATAGAGTCTTCACACAGTTCCTCCATAGGGAACTCCTTCAACATGCAACTTCCTTATTGCATATCCATCACTATTTGTGATGGACTTAGCCATGAGTTAGCTTCATTAGTTTACCAAATACCCCATAAGGAATATAAACATGCACCTTTGTCATGTACCCAAATTATGTATCCATACATATTCTAGTTTATTAACTTACATCATATATGTGCATCACTTTCAAATTTAATATTATTCATACCTAACTGGTATTACTATCAGGCTTCATATTAGGAAGCTCCATAATGCATTAAACCCATGTAATCAAGAATAATTAAACACAGATAAGTATTCATCATGCTAGCTTATTACTTGCACTTTTTCCATGTTATTCACACACATGGATATATCATGCTTCTATATCCTTTTCCCAAGGATTTGCCAATCATCCTTATGATCATGTATACACATTCATGTATAAGTAGGTGCATCTCTTGCACCTTTTTACCTCATGCATTCACTTGATAGTTTAATTCCATCATTAGTGTCCTTTAGTTTGAGATTTAAATCACTTACAGGACTAATCTCACAGTCATATCTCATATTGATGTTTCAATTTCTCAAGGAAATAACCAACTAGGTTCACTTTCCTCTTTATGTGACAACGTCTAGCAAGAAAAGATTCTTTCCAGAGCATTCATAGGGTTTTACCCATCTCACTTTTCTTTGGTCATAAGGAGTTATATACTCTGATTTTAATATAGAGCAGTAAATATAACTGTCAGGGATCCTACCTGATCCTATCATATTCCTTTAAGCCCACAAAGGTATTAACCATTATATAATATACCATCATCAATTCTTGAAGTTCCAACTTCCCATGCTTAGAAGAATTTTTACGAACACCAGGTCATCTATCCTTCGGGCTTCAACTGCTCTTGACAAAACCCTGCCACCTTCAACTATCCACTTTAAATTCTTATTATAAATGTTAACTAGAATATCCCTACTCTGGTAAGATTAGTTATCACTTTGACAAAGGGATAAAGAAATCATTCTGCTAAAATTCAACAAGAATTCCCAAAATTATAGGTTCAATCTGCAGTCCTTCTCCTCAAGGAGTAAATGCAGATAACAATACCTGCTTACGTGATTCGTACATGATCCCAATAAGGCCAAGTGTTGTATCCATGTTCTGATACCAATTTGTAACACACCCATGATGGGGCATAAAATTGTTTTTATTTTCCTAAAGGATAGATTCTCCATCCATGGTTTCTAATTTGGAAATTTGGGGAACCAGCCTAACCTCATGGTCAAGGATCTCCGATTCTGGAGCCAAACAACTCTCTAAGACCTTGATGGTCTCATTCTGTAATAAAACATAGACCCTTTTGACTTCTTGGTGTTGGTCTAATGGTACCTGCGACCTTCCCTTCATGCTTGCAGAATATCTGAGTTTGGGCACTAGCCCCTTTTCTGATAAGCCCCTCCTTGAGGTGACCTTGGGTGATAACCTCACACATACACACAATTGCAGGTGAGGCCAAAGGATGTTTGAAACCAAACTACCTTTCATCCTGCAATTCTCCTCAAGCCTCCATGTGTCCTTTCTTCAAAACCGTGGTTTGGATTACGACCCACCTTCAATTTTTAAAGTTCACACATCTATGATCCCTGCAATGCTATGGGACCGTTGATATCATGATCTTGACTATGCCTATGAACTAACGACTCAGCTCTATCCCTTTCAAAGCTGCAGATAAGATCTAACCTCTTTCAAATCAACGACTCTGATTTTTTTTAGAATTTCAGACTTCAAAATTCTCAAGTCTCAAACTTTCCTTTCTTCCATACATCAATCCTCTAGAGTTGACAATTTGCGAACACCTATCCTTCTCAATCAATGACTCTACCTATGCTTTGGGGGTTTGACTTTTCAACTAGATCAATGATCCTACGACCCTTTTATCGATCAACGGTCGAGATTTCCTTCGGGTCTCCGGACTTCTGAGATATCAAATCTCAAACTTCACTTCCCCTCGAAGTAAGAGGATTCCTGCCGCATGTCCACTTGAATCATATGGTTGAGGCTTGCTTCATATATTTACCCAAAATCTACAGATTTATGCCACCTGTCCTCTTAATCTGATGGATATGAATTACTTCAGAACTTTACCCAGAATCCTCTAATCTACGCCACCTCTTTTATGGATCAGACGGTCCAGATTCACCTCGGACGATCCGACTCTTGAGATTTACTTCGGACAATCCGACGACTGAGATCTACTTCGGATGATCGAACAGTTGAGATTTACTTCGGCTCTCCAAACTTTGGGAGTCTCAAATATCAACTGAAACTCTCGAAAAGATTTCTCTAGATTCCATGATCTATCGCCACGTGTCTACTATGATCAACGGTCTATATCCACTCTCCATAAACACAAATCTCCCGAGTGAATCCCTCTGGAGTGTCGGATCTTCTGACACCTGTCCTCCCTAAATCAACGGCCCTGGTCCTCTTTTGGACTTCGACACTTTTCAACCAAGACCAGATCAATGTTCCTTCGACCTCCTTAATCAACAATCAAGATATCCTTTGGGACTTCGATGCTTTAACCCTCTACTTTCCTCTGGAGTGCACCATACCTAGAGTTCTAGATATGGCAGCATGCATCCACTTTCAAATCAACGATTGTCATCCGCTTCAGGACTTCAGCCTTCGACGATTTCAAATATCAGTTTCTCCATGCTCAACTTCTCCTGGAGTGTTTTATCTGGAGTCTACGATCTGATGACATGTGTCCTCTCACAGATCAATGACTCCTAGCTACTTCGGCTATTCGGGGTTCGACAATTTCCAACTTTTCTCCTTTGTTTTCTCTTCGAGTACTTTCACCTGGATTTCATGATCTTTCGCCATGTATCCTCTGGATCTAACAGTCCAGATTCTCTTCGGTTCTTTGGCTCTTTGGGCTTCGAGAGTTTCAAAATCCTATGCACTCATTTCTCTCAGATTGATTTCACCCAAACTTCATGGATTTCCGCCACATGTCCCTCTGCAACGGACGCTTGCGATCTTCTTCGGCCTTCAGGACTTCGGGCGTTTTTCACACTCCTCACTTGGAAACCTACGAAGTAGTTTTCCCTGAAGACTCTGATCTATCAACATGTATCTCCTGCTGGCCGATGGACAGGATCTACTTTGGGTCTTTACCCAGAGTCCACAGACTTACGCCACTGTCTCTCCTCCTCCTAATATTCTTGATCTCTTTCGTCTTAGAAGATTATTTAAGTGTTCAAAGGCCTCGACCTTTTCTCCTCCTACGGGTCCATCTCTTGGACTTTGTCTACACACCTGAAAGTAATATTATTTTGAGCTTGATCCCCTTGAAGATTTTTCCTTCCCATGCATTCCTTATGTTTCAGGGATCTCGTCAAACTTAGATCGAAGGTCAATGATGATCGAAGGTTCACAGAAATTGCGGGGCTCCAACATGCCTGCTCTTTATCAAAGAGTTCGACCTCCACAATTTGGAAAGTGCTCACTCAACTTGGTCTTAATCAGAGTCATTGATCTTCCAGCCCGACGAGATCAACAGTGTTGGTAAATTGTGGGCCACGAACTAGAGTGTCTGCTAATTTCACCTTCGTTCTCTACAATGATTCCCCACCCTCGATCTCCATTCATAGATCAATGATTCACAGTGATTGTGGGGTCCCACCTCCGCAATATGATAAGTGCTCACTCAACTCTAGTATAATCCTAGTCATTGATATTCCATTCCTGACGATATCAATGACGTAGGTTGATCATGGCCATGAACTAAAATGTCCACTATCTACTTCTTAATTCATGGGTATTTCTGGTAACTTGACTATCATCTACCTCCCAGATCTGGAAGCTAGGATAGTTCCTGGGAAGCCTTAGATCTAAGGTTCAGAGTTAACCTCGGGACTTCGAAACTTCGAGGATTTTACCTCCCTCATGACGAATTCTCTCAGTTCACCGAACTCGTAAAGTACAAATGACTCCAGGGTTAACTCCCAGGCTCTTTCCCGTATCCAACGGTCGCATCAGACCATGGCTATTTCCGAACAGATTTCGTCCATTCATATTCCAAACAAAGGGACCTTCCCTTATTTGGATACTTCAACCTCATTTTTCTTTCTGATATTTTTTATCTTTGAAAGGATTAAGACCTTGAACTTAACTCTTGTAAGAATCCTTCCACGCACCCCTTATGATCATTCCTCAACTCTAGAACTTAAGGGATTCTCAGTCTCTTCCTGCCTCCCAGAGAGCCTGTGCATATGTGCACTATCTCTCTTGATATTTAACTGACTCCCTCCTCCAAGGGACTCATAATGACTAGGAGTGTCGACATGCATACATGAAACTATGCCCAAGGTCAACAAACTCACAGGATCTAGCTTAAGCCACCACAGGGCGCAAGCATTTACGAATACAAAACATGTCCAATCCATACTTTCTTAAATACGCAATTTAAGCAAGAAGAAAGAGATATAGTATAACCATTAATCAAACATACACATCCCCAGGTCATTCACAGTATATCCCATTTCATTCCATAATTACAACTTAATTTCATAGGGTATGATAATACTTATCTATTACAAGTTGCATCCAACCAACTGACTGTGGATGTGCACCTTTACACCCAACTATAGGCTTAGAGGCATTCATTATTATCACTCTGGCCACCACCGTGCCAAGCCATGATATCACTAGGGAATTTATGCCATCTCTCAGAGAAACTCTCTCTGTCACAAGGACCCTACAAGGTTTATCAGATGCTTCCTCGGCATCAAGCTCACATTTGGATCCTTCAGGCGATGTTCTCGACACTTCCTTTGGGTTCACACATCTCCCTTACGAGCTTGTTCTCTCATCACCCATCTCCTATTTTTCTATCTCTGTAGGTATCTTACCTTCCCTCCTGTGGAAGGTTTCCGACCTGTCATCTTCTGTCAAAAGGAAGGTCGAGTCTGCAGCTCTCTGTGGTACTTTGAGCTGACATCCTATAGCAAGATCATGATTCCATTCATGGGGGTGGTTGATGATTCAACCATTGGTCCTTTATTTATTAATTGATTTCTTTCCTCTAGAGATATCATGGCTTGTACTTCAAGGCTTCAACCCCCAATAGTCATTTATGGGTAGTTTACCAATAATACATTTACATTTTCCACAGGCCTTAGCATGGTAATCCTATTTTATGATTAATTACAAGTTGGGGGAAACATGGGTGTTACAAAAAACTTCACCCTAGACTCATGAAACTTGTCTTTCAGTATTGGGAGACCTCTCTCTCCCACCTGAACCGAGGATAAATTCCTTCTACGACTCTCTCTCTGAGCCAATTAACTCTCTCTAATATCATGCTCGCTCTGGGTCCGCATGTAATAGAATATAGCATATTGACTGTTTATTATTCCTTTTCAAATCACCATGACTAGGATAAAGACCACACCAAGATCGTTCACCACAAGTACACACATGTGAGTGAATTTCACTCTGATGCTAACTGACATGTGGAAAGCACTTCAAGCACCTTGAGTCCATATTATTCCTTGTCATGATCAAGGAAGGACTACGTCTAGTCCCATTTACCACAAGTGAACCTTTATGATAAATGTATCCTATCTCCCTTGGTCTGTAGCCCAATCTAAGAGAAGGCCTGCCCGATGTTGAAACATCAACACTCTCTCTTATCTAGGGAGGTATCTTTCCATAGTAGTACACAATTATTGTCGAGAGACACAAAGTCTTCACCAGTGGTACACAACCACCATAGTAGAAAAAGGTTTGTCACACATGGCACTCCCATGTGGACTTCTAGAGGATACTCCCTTTATGAACACTTAGGGTCAACTCCCCATAATGTGTGATGTGAAGTTCAACTTCCTTGACATGTCATCATGTGCTCTCCACAAGGGACATTGGGATATAAGCCCAAACACACTTATCCCTTCTCAGATAAGTGTCCTCATAGACCAACTCAACTCAATTCATAGAGGAGTACGATCTGGAGAATGTTTTTCACACATGACACTCCCATGTGGACTTCTAGAGGCTACTCCCTCTAGCAACACTAGGGTCAACTCCCCATAGTGTGTGATGTCAATTTCAACTCTGTTAACATATCCTCATGTTCTCTCCACAAGGGACGTCAAGATATAAGCCCAAACTCACTTATCCCTTCTTAGATAAGTGACCCACTTATCCCTTCTCTGATAAGTGTCATCACAAATCAAATCAAATTAGTCATAGAGGAGTATGATCTAGAGAATGTCTCAGGAATACACAAACATCAACACTCCCTCTCAGCAAGGGAGGCATTCTCTACCATGCAAATTCTGTCACAAAAGTAACTGAACTTCATCCTGGTTTGGTAAGAACATCAACAACCTGCTCATCTATAGAAAGGTACTGCACCAATACTTCCTTCCTCTACAACATGTCTATGATGTAATGGTACTTGATCTCAATGTGGTTCGATTTGTCATGAAACACTGGATTCTCTGATATCTTAACACAAATTTAGTTACCATAATGAATAATGGTGGAATCCTGCACATGTTCAAATAAATATGCAAGGATCTTGCGAAGCTACACTGCTTCACAGAATGACATACTTAATGCAATTTCCTATGCTTATGTTGTGCTCAAAGACACAAACTTTGGTTTCTTGCTACACCAGGAAACCATGGAATATCCCAAAGTGAAGCAACACTCAAAGGTTCTCTATCTCGGATGACTCATAAACTGGTTAAGTGCGCTCACTACATAAAAAATATTTATTCTGGTGTTAACCAGACACATCAATGATAAAATTAGTTGTCTGTATAGAGTCATATCAATTTCGTCATAATCGGAATAAGACACGGTTAGTTTCTTCATATTCGTCACCATTGGTGTAGCCATGAGCTTCAAGTTTAGCATCCCAAACTTCCTCAATATATCAACTATGTACTTCCCCTGACTTAGGAAGATCTCAACAGTTATGTGCCACACCTCTAGTCCCAAGAAGTAGTGCATCATACCAAGGTCCTTCATCTCAAAATTATATGCCAACGCATACTTGCATTCAATAATAAGGCTCTTTGTACTAATGAGAAATAAATCATCAATATAGAGGACCAAAATCAGCGAGTCACCATCAACAATCTTGTAGTATAGACTGGGATCGACAACACCTTTGTTGAAGCCCAAAAATCATCATGTGTCCATCAATCCTCACATACCAATATTGAGGTGGTTTCTTGAGTCCATAAGAGGCATTCTTCGAACTGCACACATGAGACTCCTTCTCATGTATCATGAAACCATTTGGTTGCTTAATGTATAATTCTTATTCAATCTCTCCATAGAGAAAGGTTGTCTTTACATCCATCTGATGTACTCTCCAACTGATGGATGATGTAGGGGAAATAATCATCTAAATAGAAGTGTATCAAGCAATAGGAGCAAATTTCTCTTCATAATCTATTCCCTCCACCTAAGAGAATCTTCTAGCAACAAATCTCATTGTGTTCCTCTCTATGCTACATCAACTGTCTATTTGATATTGTAGATCCATTTGGAAGTCACTATAGACTTCCCCTCAAGTCTCAGAACAATATCCCACACATCATTCTTCATCATGGATTGATACTCCTCCATCATGACATCTCCCCATACTAAATGACTAGTTTCCTCCTCGTAACAAGAAGGCTCAAAATGAATGATGTGGCTCATAGTTGTGGAATATCATGAATATATTTGACGTCTCTTTCTCACTCAGAAGGTAACATAAGGATCTTCATATACTTCTACCTTCTGCAGATTCTGACAAGCCCATGTAGGTCTCTTCTAACCTACTGCAATATCTCTGGGAAAATCAACTAGAGCTACAAGATCAATGAGATCAATTGGATCAATTTGATCAATCTTCATGTGCGATCCTCTAGATATCTTAAAGGATACATCCTCCTCAAAGCTAACATCTTTTCTCACCTCAATCTGTCTTTGACCAAGGATGTAGATCCAGTATGCCTTCGAAGACTCATTGTACCCCAAAAATGAACCTTTTCTTCCTAAAGGGTCTATCTTGATCCTTTTATCCTTGGGCACATGAATGTATACTGGACAAAAAATTATCTTGAAGTGTCCAACCTCAGGATTAACTTTGGTGAAGGCCTCCTCGAGCGTCATGTTCCTCAAAGTTTTATGAGGATTTTTTTTATGAACATACACTGTAGTGATGGAGGCCTTTTCCCACAAAAATATAGGTAAATGTTGATCATGCTAAGTCATCTTGGACCATACTTGATATATCAAGGTTCCCTCACGAAACCAATGTCTCAAAAATCTGAAAAACATCAACACTGCCTCTAGAGCTGGAGGTGACTCCTCCTCTGTCTCTTCTCCCAGTAGCGTTGAAGGTAGCTCTTCCTCCTTCTTTGTAGGTAACTCAATCTCTGCTCCCTCTAGATGTAGTATCACCTCCTATTAAAAGGAAAATCTCTCTATGGCTAGGGAAAACCACAACAGACGAAAATTACTGCAGAAATCAACTGTATTCTCAAGTATGCTATATAAATGAATATTCTAGCAAGACAAGATAAACTGTCTACCTCGTCCAGATGTTTGATGAAGCGCATCATTAGGCTCTTAACCCAAATAAATATACCTGCAACTAGTCCTCAACAACCAAGAAAAGAAAACATATGGTGATAATATATGATGTTAGAAAATTCAATAGCATAATCCATTAACATACATGACAAATATGTCCATGGAATAATAATTCAAATATTTGCAAATATGAATTGGACGAGAAAAGAGTAATTCTATTAATATATGATCAACAAAAGTGAAAAATTTACAGACTTCAGTGTCGACACTGTTCATAACCAAGAAACTAAGTTCCTTCCATCTAGGCCTCGACGACTTCAATCCTCCACCAAATGCAAGCTCATAGAAGAGAGACAATGAAGTTCTCAATCAATAAGAGAAGAGCTTGAGGGATGAACATTGTGCTTAGACTTAAAGGACAAAGGGATGCAGACTCAATATGAAGTAAATAATTTCTCCAGAGTAACATTTCTCTCAAAGTTGAATTCTTTCTCCTCCTTTCCATAGCTCGGAATTGGCCCATTTATAGCCTTCAAGTGGAACTAAAGGGTCGAGTCAAAACGTTTCCAGTATATGGAAGGCCAAGGATCATATATATCTTGTCATGACATGGAAACCTGACACCATTTTTCATTTTTTGGCACAAATCTCGATGTACACAAGTTGTAGTGATGCGGTCTGCATATACACATATTGTATAGTAGGCAAGGTGCATACATGCGGAAAAATGTGTTTTTTAGCTCTAGGATTTGCAAAAAGAGATAAAAAGTCTGCATAGGGAAATGGAAAAAGGCCCTCTATGAAAGATTTCATATGGTCAAGAAAATATTTCTATAACAAATCCCTCTCTGGGAGTGCCTCCAAATACACTGGAACTACTGGCATGCCTTCTTTCTCAACATATAATGGCTCGACTCATGTACGGGGGCTGTTACACTTTCTCCCTCTAAGTCTCATAATGTGTTTTCCTCTTCTATATCATCTACCATAGTTGTGTTATATTCAGTCTTAACTCATTTCATCCATGATCATTGGAACTATCTCTGTTATTTGGCATGGTCCCATCCTAGGAGGTACATTTCTCCTAGAGACTTCCTTTCTCTGAGAATCATGTCTGTCAATGTCTCTCCTTGATATCATGTTGGAAGGTGTTTCCCTCTGTGTCTACCTCCTATGACCATCAGTATGGATCTTTCTCAAATCTATTACCCATGACCTTCCTAGAACAAGAAACAAGAACAACAAAAAGCATCTCTTACAGGTGATAAATTTATCTTGTGCACAACTATATGCAGTGACCCTCCAAATAATATGTCTTATACTATGACCAACACACATCCATCATATACTTGATGTCATATGGCTACCAACACACATCCATCATATACTTGATGACATACATCTACCAACAAACATCTAGCATATAATCGATGTCATATGGATACCAACACACATCCAACATATACTCAATGTCATATGTCTACCAACACACATCCATCATATACTCAATGTTATATGACTGACCATGTTCATTTTCTAGTGTTAAATTAAACAAGCACAATTTTCTGCAAGTGGTAATTACTTCCAATGATATACGATATTACTTTAGTAAACACTAGAACAACACTAAGTAACTTGGAAAATTTCAACTTCTTAGTCTCTTCCTATTGGTTTTAACCTACCAAACAACTCTGCGTTACTGACCTGGGATTCGTATCTTTCAGGGTACCAACAAATCCTAAAACTATCGGCCCTTTTGGTGAACCAAAAGGCAACACAACACACAAAATTCACTCCGCAGTCTCACCCGAGAAAGATTTTATGGGTGGCTGTAAGACTTAGGTGTTTACAGCCTAGTATTGAGTAGGAGATAGAGGGTCTTCTTTCCAAGCCATTACTTATGATTTGTATTACAAATTACTGTTATCTGACCTTCGAGATTTAATAGCACAACAACAATGAACTAAACAATATAATAACTCATTCATTCATTGCATTCAACATTTAACTAACAAAAGTAAACAAATATATGCATGCATTCATCACATTACATAGGTATTATCGTGGTTCACCCCTTCCCGGGGCTATGTCCACAAAGATTTGGCTCTTTGCTCTCTTTTTTATGGTAGTTCTGCAGTTCTCACACCTCGTGCTCACAATTCTCCTTAGATCGGTAAGATCTCTGTGAGGTGAACTAGATCGCACCAGTCTCCTTAGAATGTGATATGATCCTCGAGGTCTACCTCCCACTTAGATCACTCATTACAAGTAGTTCTCTTATCAAAACATTACATAAAACCAGTTCATATCTACAACAGTAGTAAAGCTCAACCTTCATTAAATCTTAGAACCTCTCTGTGATACTTGCTTTCCTATATTTATATCTATCGGGCTCTTCATCCGTTTACACAAAACCTCTTACCAAAAACCCTAACCCTACTATCGTTAGGTCTTCCTTCTCCGCATGTGTTCGCTGCTTCCTTCCAGTTGACGCCTCCTTCTTGCATGTGCACGTGTTGTGCTTCTTGCCAGTTGTCACTTTCTTACTACATGCTTTCTTTCCCACGATTTCTCTTCCAGTTGTCATTATTCTTCATGCATGCCTTCTTTCCCATTTTGGCCTGCTACCAACAGGCCCCCAACACAAACATGTGACTCATCCTGATTCACCTAATCTTTCTGAGCTACCTCGATCTCTTCAGTGATCATATATAACTTTTCCCTTAGCTTTGTTGTTGTTTTCCATGCCTACGTGGTCTTCTCCTTAATGGTTTCTACTACCTGAATGACCACTTCATCACTCAGTAGTCCTACACATTCTACCTGGGTCTGCACCATCTATGCTCTATCCTCTTCTGCATGTGCGAGTACTTCTGCTACCCATTTCTGCATGCATCTTCTTCAACTCTTGCATCCCCTTTACACATTCTGGGATCATTATGATATTTTTATTATTCTTGAGTTCTTGGATCACTATATTGATCCTTTCCTCTTCCTTGTCGCAGCGTTGAACCTATGGATCCTCCTCTAGTCTTGTCCAAAGTTGCGTTTCTTTGTCGAGCAAGTCAACTATTGTGCTAGCCTATTTCTCCATCTCCTGTATTTGCGTTGTTTTTGTCTTACTCCTTTTCTCCTTTACTGTTGGTGGATTCGTTGGTGTTAGTTGTTATTGGAGATCCTCGATCTCCTTCTGGTATTGTGCAATTGCCTGCACAATATGGTCGATCTTTTCTGTGGCTGGGAGTTCGTTTCCCTCTGTGGTGTTTGGGAGTTTCCCAAAACTTTCTCCCACTTTGCGTTCCAATTCGTTCCTGTGTTCCATCTCTTTCTGAGTTTCGGATTTGGCCTTCTCGTACTCTTTTTCCAGTGCTTCCCGCTGCTTTGTTTCTTTTTGTAGCTCGACTAAGTTATTATGTGCATGAGACTGCATCTTATGGGCAATGCTAACCTGTAATTTGTGCAGTTCCCTTGACAAAATTTGTGTCAAGACCAATTGAATGTGGTCCAAATCCTTCAGTGGTGTCTGTCCCACTATTTCATCCATTCACAACATGCTCAGTTTTATGTGGATTGTTGCGTTTGCGTGTGGCATTGGGAGGGTTGGGTCTTGTTCTTCGATCTCCACTCTTTCATTGGTTTTTGTTGTCAACTGCTCTATGCCTCTGCTGCTACTTGCTCTCTGGGATTCTTTGAGTGTCTTGAGGAGTTGTCTTATTTTTTCCAGCTCTTTCTGTAGATTATCCTTGTGATGTGTTGCGTGGTCGAAGTCTTTTTCTAGACAATCCTAGACCATTCTAGCGATCATTTCTCCATCGTCCTTCATGATCATCAGGTCTAGTGATGCTTTTTGTGCCTTTGATTTCTTGTACGTGCCTGCGACCTGTTTAGCCGATCTCTTATTTCCCCTGGGCTCCTGTGCAATGGGGTTTGCGGAGGTCTCCTGCATTACCTTGGCTTGTTTTGGCCATTCGTTGGTCTCTTTCTGCCCCTTTTGGGTTCCTGTCTGCTTCAAACCTTCACTTGCTGGAGTTGGTTTGTTTTGGCCCGTCCTTAGTTTCTTGGGCACTAGTTTTTGCGGAGGCTGTGTTTCCGCCTGCGTTGTCTCTCCTTCTGTGGGTCCTTCTGGTACTTCTTGGGGAATGGATGGGATCTTCCATTCAGCAGGACATTCATTGATGACCATGTCTATATCTCCTTTTGTGATGTAGTATCACATCAGTAGCCACTATTTATCGGGATCCCACCTTGGTTGTATCCACATGGCTTGTTGTGTTGCCCAGAAGTTAGCGATGTTCCCATATCATGCAACAACTTCTGGTGTTATTCTCCATGACCAGTTAATATCTTCCTACATATCCCATCGGTAAGCTTCAAAGATGATTCCATTGTCCCTCTCATGTCTAGTCTGTGGTCCCTATCTTAGTACTCGATATCTCGCTCCCTCTGGCTATGGTCTCGTAGTAAAAACTACATATTCTGGTTAACGCCATCCCATGAAGGCTATAAGGGTTATCATCCATGAGTAATGAAATTTTGTGCCAAGTTCTTACATGTCCCTGTAGTCCACTTGGAATAATTTTAATAGATAAGGCGCCCATCTCACAAAGGTGCCTTTTGCGCATTGAGCTGGAACTGCAATGAATCCTGCTAGTACTTCGTCTTTGTGGAATTTTCTTAGTAACTTAAAGGATAAGATATTTGCACCCAATTATGTTTCTGGGTTGTTGAGACGTTTCATTATAATGCCTCTTGTCCCCCTCAATGTGTCGTATTTCTTCTTCATTTCCTCTGCTAATGCTTTTTCCTTGGATTTATTATCCATAATCAGCGCGAGATCCATACCCCCGCTGGGTAGTCCTGTTATATGCGCTATAAGGTCCACTGTTATGGGGATGAGTATGTCCAGCCATATATCCCCTCCATGTGTAACTGGTAACAGATGCTTGACACATGTTGTCGCGTACTAGCCTCTGTCGAAGTGTGGGAGTTTTAGCAGTTCTAAAATGTCGATTCGATCCAGTCCAACTACCAACTGATGCAGCTGAATGATTGTTTCTCTAAGTTGGTTGACCACTATGTTCTACATAAACACTCTGGGTGCAAGTTCTGGGTACTTAGTGTCATTTGAGACATCATGGTCAGAATACTTAAGCTTCCCAACGTGACCCAGTAACTGAGGCTCTACCTGTACTCCCTCTGGTATGTGTGGTAGCATAATTTACAATGTCGATTTCTTACGAGGTGAGCTCGATATCAAAGTTATGTCTTCCTGCTATGGTGGTTGGTACAAAGTTCCAACATTTTTTGTTTGCTTCCCTGTAATCCATTATGTCCAATCCGAGGTAGTTCCCATGATCTCTTTTGTCTGTTGACCAAGGCTGGGTACCCGTGACTCATCAAATTTCCCTTCTAATCCTTGATTCTGTGTCATGTCATTACCTTCCATGGTTGGTTTGGTGCTTTTTGGTTGCACTTCCTATTGAGGTTCTGCTTCTTCATTCGGAGGATCCTATGATTCTTCTTGTGTATCCTCTTTCATTTCCTCTAGTTGTGGTTGTTGAATATCTTCTAGTATCGTTGTAGGGATCACCAGTGCTATCTCTGGGGATGGGATCTCATTGATATCGACGATCTCTGGTTGCTACTACTCGTTTTCCTCCAATGGTCCTCATGACCTAGTTTGAACTCTGGTCGGCTTGGCGATCGATCTTGGTTCAATAGACTTCGATGGTGCCATAGTGGTGAGTGTCGAGCATCTGCTGTCTATAGAGGACTGTGATCTCTCTATGTTCGTTTGAGCTACTGTTTCTCTCTCTGTGTTCTTCTTTCACGAATAGACAAGTTGCTTCCATGCTCACATGTTGTATGGGCTTGTCCTGAAGCTTATCCAAGACGCTTCCTCCATGATGTGATTGATGCACCATAACTGTGGATTCAATGCATGTGCGACAATTTCATACTTACCATTACGCTTCTCTGGCCATTTCCAGTTGGTGTGTTTAATGTGACGTTCCATCAATCCTTGTCATGCCTTAATTCCGCTTTGTGCTATCCTATCGTCCTGCTTTTGTCGAATTTCCATTTCCCTCTTATTTGTCTTAGGAGTGTGACCGTTAATATTTCCTTTACTACATTCATGTTTTGAGCATCCTGTGGATTTTTCATGGCTTTTCATTTTTTATTTATTTTACTACGCGGTGGGTGGTCGACCGTCCTTGTACAGCTTCAGTTGGCTCTCATTGATCATTCCTTAGAGGTATGCTCCTGTTAGATCTCCTAACTGTACAACTCCACTGTTTGTTACAGATTTGACCTCGTATGTTCCTAACCAATGCATTCTCATCTTTCCTGGTTGCTGAAATGATTTGTTTTCGTAGAGAAATACTAGATCTCCTTTCGTGAAAGTATTATTCTTAATGTGTCTATCGTGCCATGATTTGTCTTTGGCCTTCTGCACTTGTTGATGGAATCCTGCCAGGATTCGGTCTTCCTCCATTGCTAACAGCTGACGCAACCTTTCCTGTATCGCATCACATTCTGTCATTTGTGTGATAGTGGCTACGCGTAAGCTGGGTATTAAAAATTCCAATGGTACTACTGCTTCTTGGATGTAGACAAGTTTGAATGGTGTGTGTCCTGTCAACTTCTTACATGTCATCCTATACACCCATAATACTGCTGGTACTTTGAGGTCCCAGTCATCTCTGTTAACATTATAGATCTTTGTCAATGCATTCTCTAAAACTTTGTTGAAGGCTTCTACTGTGCCATTCACCTGTGGGTTATACAGTGTGCTTTTCTGGTGGTGAAATTCAAATTCTTCAAGTATCATGCGAATGGTTCTATTTATGAAATGCATGCCTTCATCGATCATCATAAATCTTGGGCACCCAAACCTATTAATACTTGTTCAAATAAAAAGTGTGCAGCGGTCTCTACACTATAGTCCTTTACTGGTGCGGCTTCCACCCATCTTGTTAGGTATTCCGTCATGGCAACAATGTATCTTGTCCCTGTTCTTTTGGTTAGTGGGTTAATAGGTCCCACAAATTCTATTGCCCATTTATCAAATGCCTGTAGTGTCACTTGTGGTCGTAACGACATCTCAACCCTTCTATTGGGTTTGCCTACCCTTTGACAGACATCACATCCCTGATAGTATTCTTTCGAGTCCCTATGGATCGTTGGCCACCATAGTCCTGCACAAAGTACCTTATGCATGGTAGATTTTCCTGCATAATGTCCTCCTTCCAATCCCTTGTGGGATTCTGATAAAATCCTTGGTCATTCGTGCTCAAGAACGTACCTTCGTAAAATGCTATCTATGCCCATTTTATATAGATTTCCTACAATCATTTGATAGTTGGCTCCGTGAACTACCAGGTTCTTCTTCTGCGCGGTGGTATACTCTTGCGTCGTGGTACCTGTGCTCAAGTACTAGATGATCTCTGTGAACTAGTCATCAGAAATTTGTATCGAGAATAGTTGTACATCTGAAAAGTTGTCTTCTAATCTTGTAGGTTATTCTCCATTTGTGACCCAGGACAGGTGGTCAGGGCCTGCATTCATTTTTCCTAGTTTGACGATTACTTCGAAGTCAAATTCCTAAAATAACAGTAACCATCGATAGATTCTCCCCTAAAACACCAACTTGTTGACTAGGTACTTTAGGGATGAGTGATCTGTAAAAATATTAAAATGTTTTCCCAATAAGTAGTGTTTGAACTTCTGAAGTGCGTAAACCATAGTTATGCCTTCTCTTTCCATTGTGTTATAGTTCTGTTATAAGTCAGATATTTTTCTTCTTGCAAATGCTATTGGGTGATCCAAGTCTCCTACTCCTGGCTACGCTAAGATAGCTCACAGTTCTATCGTCGATGCATCTACATGCACATGGAATGCCCTTCCCCAGTCTGGAAATACTAATATCGGTGCAATGACCATCTTTTCCTTCAGGGTATCCAGACCGTGTTGACACTCGTCGTTCCATTGGTACTTTGTATCCTTCCTTAGCATTTTTTCCATTGGTTCTGTAATCTATGCATATCCTTTGATAATTTTTCGATAGTATCCTTTGTGTCCTAACGTTGCTCATAGCTGACAGACTCTTTTCAGCGTTGGTAAATTAACGATGACGGCGACCTTTTCTGGATCGACCAATAGCCCTTGTTTGCATACTATATGGACCGATAGTATCCCAAATGGTGTTCCAAATATGGATTTCTTGATATCTGACACTGTCTGCATCGCTCTAGCATCAAGCATAATACTTCTACATGGTTTTTCAATAGACTATAGACTATCCATTCATCCAGATATACTTCAAGAAAATGGTGGATGAATTCTTTAAATGATGTGATAACCACTCTGAAGAAGATTGTTGGTGCATTCTTTAGTCCAAAGCGCATGACTATATATTCGTAAGATCCCCATTTTGTCATGAATGTGGTATTTTATCTATCCTCCTATGCTATCTTAATCTGATGGTAACCTGAGAATCCATCGGTGAATGAGTACGCTTCGTGTCCCCCCACATTCTCTAGCACTTCATTCATGAACGGTGTAGGGAATGGGTCATGTAGGCATGCATCGTTCAACTTCCTCAAGTCGATGCATATACTAATCCCTCTTCCTTGTTTCTTGTCCTGTACGACCATCGAGATTATCCATTCTGATTCCTCAACTGGTTCGATTATGTCAGATTTGAGCATTTGGTCAATCTCCTCTTTAACTTTCTATTTATATACAGGGTTCAGTTTATATGGTCATTGTCTGATCGTTCTCTCTTTGGGTTTGAGAGGTATTTTCATTTCTCCCAGTTCACCTTCTATACCTTTCATCTCTGTAAATTTTGTAGGAAATAAGTCGTTGTATTCGCGCAACAATTCTGTAATGCTTTCTATTGTTGGGTCATCCCAGTAGTCTCCAATGCTGGCCATTTTTGCATGTTCCGTTGTACCGATGTTAACTTTATTTACCTTGATTAGCGTGGAAATAAATTCATATTCTATTTGTGGTCCCTTCACATCTCTGTCAGCTTCTACTTCTTCAATCTGAATGTCG
Organism: Picea engelmannii; assembly: GCA_009831015.1. Lineage (NCBI taxonomy): Eukaryota > Viridiplantae > Streptophyta > Pinopsida > Pinales > Pinaceae > Picea > Picea engelmannii. Next base: position 5,839 of record WSFP011413860.1, on the reverse strand, counting down.
CATGGGTTCTCTTCGTCTGGTATGTCCTATTGTACTTGGTAACATGACAATAGTTCCTTGTCTGTCTGTTTATTTCGCTACTGCTCTTCGGTAATAAGTTCTACTTCTGGCTCCTCAATGAATATGAATCCTCTGATTTGTTTCAGAGTTGTGTCTATGTTGGGGTTCTCATGCTCGAATAAGAAAGTGGTGGTAAAGTTTTGTTGCAATGTCGCCCATGTTGTAGTTCCTTTGCGTAGTTCTTGATCTGTATACCAGTTCGCTAGTATGCCTTCTAATGTATGAATAAAGTGGTGAGGCCATTCCTCTGGTGGTGTCAATTTCCACAACATTTCGCACTCCATCAAGTGTTTCACTGGTGTCCCTAATCCTTCATACTTCTGTTGTTTGTTGTTTTCATGTGCTGCATCAAACCTTTTGCATAGTAGCCTCTTACATTGGTACCAGTTTGTGATGGTCTCCTTGTGTGTGCCCCATCATCTAGCAGGTGTGGCCTTGAGTGATAAGTCCAGTGCTAGTATCCTTTGGTTCTCTAATACTTCATCTTAATATCGTGTCAAGAATGTTTCCAAATCATTAAGTCCATGGAAACTAGGTGGTTCTACGATTTCTATGCCTATCCATCGTACTGTGCAGTCTATTCTTGCACATCTTCTCGTGGATACTTCATGTAGTCTCTACTGCCAGTTTTCTAAACCAGTGTTTGAATCCGTAGTGCATGAAGTAATATTGTGCCAATTGAGTACCCCATCTGCAGTTGGGTTTACATAATCCTCCTCGCACGTAGTTGTTCTGTATAACTGGCCAATTTCCTCTAAGTCTAGGAAAGTGGGTTCTACGAACCTTTCCCCTTCTGATGGATCTAGTGGTGCTATAACCTTGTAATCTCCAGATTGAAATGTCATTTTTCTTGTCTTCAAATTAATTATGGTCTGGCTTTCAAATGCCCAGTCCATACTGAGTAGTGTCGGGTATGGTGTTGTGCCATCTACTATTTTGATGACTTCAAAATATTCTTTGGTGTGCACACCATCAAGATCTACCATTACGCCCTCCAGCCTCTCGATTGGTAGGACTCTGAGTTGGTTCGCTAGTTTTAATTGGACATTGGAATATCCCAAGGTTGGTTCTCCCATGCATTGCCAGATTTTATTGGGTAGTACATTTACTTCGGATCCTAGGTCCAGTATGATATCTCCCATATTAAAATCCCCAATGTTGGAATTCAATCTGAATTCCCTACTTGTTCTTCTCCTTGTGTGTAGGTGATTGACAATCTTTAGTTCTAGCTTTTGTTCTGTCTCATTGCTACATTTCTCTAATATGTTTTGAAATATTTTCACAGATGAAGGATCACTTAATATTTTGATTCATGACTGTAAAAAGTCTTTGATAGTACTTACTTTTCCCTTGAGTGACATTCCTTTGGTATGATCCAATGATGGCATCATTTCATATTCTGGGGCTTCGTGGGCTGGTTGTGTAGTGAAAGTCGACAATGTTTCCTTCTTCTGAAATTCCTGTCTGGCTTCCTTAAAAGTCTCCTTTTCTTTGGGCGCATCGAACTTCTTCCTTGGTTCGGTGTTCTTCCTTACCCACTGGTTCTGTGCAGGTTCTTGTCGAGCTGTGTCATTTCCTGTCTTCGTTCCTCCATGGGTGATTATGTTGATATTTCATCTATCCTCCCTTGCTTCAGCTAAAATCCATTGAACATTCTAGTTGTTCTGGTTTCTTTTTTCCTGGATCTTTAGTAACAGTGTCGGGTATTCTCTTGTCTCGTGATCCAATGCACGATAGTACATACAAGTTGTTGGCGGTAGTGGCCATTCCCATGCATAATGTCTTAGTTGATGACAATTGTGACATGTGACTAGTCCTCTGCCACATCTGAAGCCTCCTTCGGCTCATCCTCCTCCTTGATAGCATGATCTATCCCCTCTCGGTGCATTATATGGTGGTGCCTGGTTGTAGTGCACGGTATTATACTAGGGTTGTGTCAGGTTGTACTGTGGCTGTTGTTAGGCGGAAACATTGTCGTTTAATTCCATTGTAGTATTTTCCCAACTATTTAATTTGTCAATATGAGGTTCGTAGTCTTACGAAGCACACACACTATATATGCAGGACTGAAGTGGAAGTAATCTAATCTAAATTGCTGAAATGAAATTAATCTAGGAAAGCATCGAAAGACTAACTAGGAAAGAAAGAAATTGCATAAGGGAAAAACAATACAACATGTGAAGAGTTGAACGACAAATGACATATGTGAGATCACACAATATATCAATCTCAAATTATATTACAAGAGTCAAATGACAAAGCATGAAAGAATAACAAAGCTAATAATCAAAGTTAAGAATCCCCTTCTCCTAATTACAAGACTAAATTAGGAATTACATTCCTCTTATGAGTAACATGATTTTCCCCCTCCATGAAGAGAGAGCACTCTCTTATATACTTGAAAGTCTTGAAGAGTGTCATAATTACAGATCCACTATTCTCTCAACTTATTCCTTCAAATCCTCCAATCATATCTTGGATAAGATATCCTATCAAAATCTCCATGATCTTCTCCTTTGAATGATTGTCCCAAATATTCTTCAAATCTTCAAAGCTTGAAGATGAAATTCGAATTTGAGGCTAGGTGATAATATTTGACTTTGTTGAAATTTTCACATATGCCTGCACACATCATCAAACTCATTCAACCTTGATATATAATGAAAATATGTCATTTTTCTAATATTTAATCATAAATTCACTTATAATATTGAATTGAATACAATGGAAAATAATAAGGAGAAACCCACATGTATGTATGGAAATGGTATGATGGAAGGTTAATAACCCGATGAAATGTAAGGAATAATGAAGGGAAAGGTGGATGAAAATAGGACATTTCTGAGGCCCAACAACTGTGTATTGTTGTATGGTTGTTGCACAGTGTTGTACTGCTACTGTGTAGTATTATATGGAGTTGGTGCTTGATTGAAATGTGGCATTTCTTTCCCAGTCATCATTTTGACCTGTACCTTGTAGGCGTCTGATGTTCTCTCCCACATCAGCTCCATAATTATGCAATCTTTGTCGTTGTGGCCTACATACTTACAAAAAGTGCAATAAGAATTCTTGGGAACTGTCTGGTACTTTTGCATAATCATGCAATGATAAGTGTCGTGACCCAGTTTCTTTCATATTTCACACCATAATCCTCCCTGTGGGAGTGGGTTTGGAATGTCTGTTTCCATATACTGCATGAATGTTGGACATTCGTTCTTGTGGTGTCCTTTTGTCCTGCATGTGGTGCACCAAACAACTTCTCGTTTGTCCTTGTTCTTGTTCTGATTCAACTAAAATGTGAGGTTCTTCAAATCCTCCTTCAATTCTTAAATGGACGGGTCCATCTGCTGGTACTGGTCCTCTTCTAGCTGCAAGGCTTCCTGTAGTGCCTCGGCTTGTGTCTGAAACTTCTGTTGTCGTAAGGGGTATTTTAGGTGTGGGATTAGTGAGTTGACAAACATATGTCAGTGTTGAATCTCAGTCATAAGGTATTTTAACTTTCCCTTCAATCGCTTAAATCTTTGGTCAGTATCCCATACTGATTCTCCTAGTTTCTGTCGGATCTCAATCATTTCATTCATGTACTGGTCCTCTGAGCTCGGCTTATGGAACGCATTAATCAGTATCTTCTTGATTTCTTCCAGTGTCCTCGTCGTCCCAAGAGCATTGTTTGTGTCTAGACTCATGTACCAGTCTAGTGCATGTTCTCTTAGCATGATCGCTAGCTACACAAGTTTGGTGTCTTCATCTGTGATCTGTTTTGCCTCCCATATATTTTCACAAATGAACAAATGATTCTCCAGGTCTTATGTTGCTTCTCCTTGAAATTTTGGTAATCTGATCATGGGGTCATGTCCTTCCATTCTAAATATTGAATTGCTACCTCCGTCGCACGGTGTAGATACTTGACTAGTACTGCCTGAACTGGCTCCTCCAGTTGTTGCTCATGTGGTAAATGTGCTTCTCGCTATCAGACTTCCTCTGAACTTCAGTTGTCTAAACAGTGATGTTCTCTTTGGTGTATTAGTCGCACATGGGTTTATGGGTTCCACACTGACATTAATATGGAAAGGATGGCTATCTTTTCCTCCTATTTTTGGGCCTCTTGTTTTCCTCTCATAGGTTCCACATAGGATTTCTTCAATCTTCTCCACAACCCATAGATCCTCTACCTCTTCTTCATCGCTTGCCAATCCCTCCCTCGTGGATATGGATATTTTCTTGGTATTCACCTTATATTGGTAGGGTTCTCCACTACGTGTCATTCCAGGTGACGCCAAGATCCACTTATGCTGGTCGTCATCCATCAAGATCAGGTCCAAGAATTCCTCCTCCTTTTCTTTATCCTCTCTTTTGGCCATTTATCCTTCCCTCTATTAGTGCTTCCCCCCTTCCCCCATGCACATAGGGAATTTTAGCTGTCTGCTTCCATCGTCATTACACCTTTGTTATATAACAGTAATTTAATCGAAGTATATAGTGATCGAATGTACCTTCCACGAGGTCCACGTAGAAATTCTTTCTATGTTGCGCTGTATGACTTCACTGTGTCAACTGCAATTTTTTTGATGAAGCCTGCCACAATACTATCAAGCCAAAATTCGACTGCACGGGTGAATTTTTTGTTCACCCATTGTAACTTGTCAATCTGTATTGGGGTTCAATCTAGCTATCGGATCCAGTTCATCGCGTGGTTATCTTTCAACCTTAGTATCCACTCCTTCAATAGGTGAGGAAAATCACAGAAAAAGACTTTGTGTAAATCCATAAACACGTATTTATCCATATATTTGTGAGGCGTCAGGATAGGGTTTCTATTATCTTTCTTGGCAAACTCTAGCTCTTTAGTTTTCAACCAGCCTTCAATTTCTGCTTTCGTGGGATTCCACAGTCTCAAAATTCCCTTCTAGTGACTCAACAGTCTTATAGTTTCACTCATTTGTTTTCACATGTGCTCTATCTCATCTACTCAGTCCTTTCTTGTTCCTCTTACAACAGAAATGAAACCATTTGTTGGTTTTAACCTATCGAACAGATATGCGTTACTGACCCAGGGTTCATATCTTTTAGGGTACCAACAAAGCCTAAAACTATCGGCCCTTCTAGTGAACCAAAAGGCAACACAACACATAGAATGCACTGTGCAGTCTCACCCAAGATAGCTTTTATGGGTGGTTGTAAGACTCAAGTGTTTACAGCCTAGGATTGAGTAGGAGATAGAGGGTCTGCGTTCTGAGCCATTACTTATGATTTGTATTACAAATTACTGTTATCTGACCTTCAGGATTTAATAGCACAACAACAATGAACTAAATAGTATAATAGCTCATTCATTCATTGCATTCAACATTTAACTAACAAAAGTAAACAAATATATGCATGCATTCATCACATTACACAAGTATTACCGTGGTTCACCCCCTCCTAGGGCTACGTCCACAAATATTTGTCTCTTGGCTCTCTTATTATGGTAGTTCTGCAGTTCTCGCGCCTCACTCTTACAATTATCCTTAGATCAGTAAGATCTCTGTGAAGTGAACTAGATCGCACCAGGCTCCTCAGCCCGCGATCTGATCCTCGAGGTCTACCTCCCTCTTTTATCACTCGTTATAAGTAGTTCTCTTATCAAAACATTACATAAAATGAGTTCAACTCTACAATAGTAGTAAAGCTCAACCTTCACAAAATCTTCGAACCTCTCTTTGATACTTGCTTTCCTATATTTATATCTATCCGGCTCTTCATCCATTTACACAAAAAATCTTACCAAAAACCCTAA
>WSFP011413859.1:0-24086 GCA_009831015.1 Picea engelmannii | reverse complement strand
CTTTCTAGTAAACTTAGGATGAATGAAAGTCGAAAGTATCTCACTAGTATAGAGAAAATCGTATGGTTGTAGTTCCTTTTCTATTCTCCTCCCTTGTTTCTTCATCTCATTGAGCTTTTATTCCTTCTCAATAAGTAAGGGTAGTTCAACTACCTTTCTTTAGTTAAGTTAAATTAACTTAACTAATTAGTTTGAGACAAATAAATAATAATAATATATAAATAAGGGTCTTAAATATTAACTAAATAGGTGGGACCCCTTGTGACTCCCAATTATTTCTTTTAATAATCATCAAACATGAAATATAAAATCAATCATAAGATTTCAAATACATCCTCCTTGTAGCTCCCATATTCAAAGTTATTATCAAATATTTTAAATATCAGTAAGATATAATCTGATCATATCCAAAAAATATTGTATACATGATGTCCCAAAAAGAATGCCTAAATATATACTTGTTGTCCAAAACTTTGTCCAAGTAAAAATATTGTCTTCAACATATGAAACAACATTAATCATCATCAAAATCCATATTTACTATGAGAGGCATTAGGCATATTCTCATTGTTGTCCCCTTTTGAATTTTTTGTAGCAACCTTTAGCTAGTTGGAGCCTTGAGGTGGAACTGTTATGATAACATGAGAACAATCATCCTTAAGATGAAGGCGGGAAGACAAAGATTTGGAAGATTCTTTGGATGAGCTGGAGTGAGTGGTTATTCCTTTTCCCTTGTATTACATAGGCTCAAAGACATATTTTTTTAATCTTTTACTGGCATGTGATGACTGCATGGGTGAGACAGCATGATCAGCTTGGGCGATTTGATTCTTTGGTGGTGGAGGGGGTAATGGAAAAGAAGAAATAGGCCAACAATGATGATGAACAGCACGATGGTGGGAAATCTCTTTCCAACCATCATTGGCAGGCGGCTATGGTCGCATTGATACATGAGGAGGGACTAGGATGCCGACTAAATTCTGATGTGCTCGGAAGGGCGGTCTTTCAGGTCGAGGTTGTAGGATTCCTTGGCCTACTAGTTTGAAGAACCCAGCTTGGAAAAGATGGTTCAATTCCTGGGGGTCGGCATCAAAATGTATGTAGAATTGAGGTCTTCTATGACCCCTATGTTGATTTCACCTTCCTTTGTTACCTCTTCCATTACTGCCTCTACTGAAAAAACTCATCTTGAAGCAATGTTTCAATTAGTTATGCAAACTATCGAGAGTTCATGCATCTACCCTACCTAAATAAAATCAAAGGTTGGCTCTATCATTCTCAATAGAATTGCATACAATCAATCCATTCATCATAATACTCAAATAAATAATTAATTGTTATTGGACATGGAATAAGAGGATTATTGGGAGGATGAGGGGTTGGTAATTAATGAAAAAGTGGTAGCATGGACAGGGACCACCAGCGGATATTATTCAAGCAACATCAAAACAATACTTCCATTTCCAATTTAAACACCAGTCACTCCCATCTCCAATTTAAACACAAGTCACTCTCATTTTCTTTTATTGTTTCTTTTGAAATGTCATTTACAATAACAGAACAAGGAATTAAAATGAATCTGGGAAAATGATGGGCTTGTAAAGAGAGAAAAATGATATAATGAACAGGAAATAAAACATATATTGTTCCATTAAATAAAATAACATTTAATCTTTAGAAATGACATACCCTTAATTTCCAAAAAGAACATGTTAAATTGTAGGCAATATAAACATTAAAAACACAGTAACTTCCATATCAAACCCAAAGCAGAGCTCCAAAACTGTCAAACTCAGCCAATTAATTCCTATCCTTTATTCCTTCATGTTTGACTCGACAACAACACCACTTATATACAGATTGTTCATAATCCAAACTACCATCAATCATACACAGAGCATTTTAGAGCAGACATGAGGAGGTTGAGAAGAAGGACATGCCATCGAACTTAACCATTTGCATCAACCAATTTCAATTGCTACACAATGGACTAGGTTTGAGACTCTTTATTCAATCAGCTGGTCTCTTTTTCTTTTTCTAAAAATCAAATGACTCGAGCCCAAAACAACTATAATCAATTTCAATCCACTGTACAATTCATTTTTTTCTTCATTTACAGAGTTTTTTTCATATGATATGTTATCAACAAAAGCATTCCATTAATTAAAATAGACCACACCCAGCAATCAATGGAGTGAGATATAAGCCAACAAATACTCAACATACGAGGTTGGTATCACTTCCAGTATTTTCTATGTGACAGATTGGGTTCGAAACCCTGGTATTATTTTCTTTTAATCACTATACAGTCTTCAAAATGACCAAAACTCTTGCAAGTAGTCAGCTAATGAGCCAAGTAAAAAATATATCTACTATCGGGTAGACATATAAACATTTCAAAACCCAAGTGTAGTTTACAACAGTCACGACAAGGGAGAAGAGTATTTGAACTACCAAGTGGGTGAGACAACTCGGAAAGTGGGGTTTGTAACATGAAACAAAAAACCTCCAATAGATTTTCAACAAGGTTGGACACAGTTGCTTCCAAGGTGGTCGTGAGGTAAAACCCAATTATGCATTCATTCAAACTATGGAATGGCATCTCGACAGGGCCACAACTCTCTTGTGAATGGAGCAAGAGGTAAGAATAACCACAAAAAGAACCCAGAACTCGTTTGTCCCTTTTCTTGTTTAGCATAAAAACAAAACCCTCCAGGATTACACCACAAGACATGGGTGAAAAAATAAATTTTCCATAACTCTATCAACAACAAGGAGCATAATAATCAATCATTCACCCAAGGCACAACCATAACCAAATACTTTCAACATAAAGGAGCATTTAAACAAATTCCAATTTTCAAAATTTGAAACGCCAACCAATATCATTTGCACAGACATAATACACATCCAACCACCATATCTTTCAGACAGCAAGCACTCTGCATACGAATTCTAAGAGACAACACAGAGATTCTATCCAAAGCGAGGCTAGGATGATGAATGGAAGGGAGAGAATCACCATACATGTGAGGAAAGCGCCGAAAAGAACCAACGACCACCACTATTCTCCAACAGTCGAGCGAAACGGAGACAAACTAACCAGAGAAACCAAATGTGCGACAAGGAGAGGGTGGTGAGATCGAGGTGGGTAAGAACGGCGTGTAGTAAATTCACGTCACTTCTCCACCTTTCCATTAATGGCCATCAACCATAGCTAGTGTGGAATACATTCAAACTCCATTAAGTGCATTAATCAACCATACAAATCCAACACGCCACTTCCATTTTGTCATATTGAAACCAAAAACCCTCCTTATACCATATTTTTACATCAGCACCATAATATTATATGCCCCATTTTTAATTGTAACAATTCCCTTATTTGCAAGGATTGAATTGACCTCAAACAATTGTATAACCCATAACTATTTCCCACATAACATAACCAATACCATGAATACAATATACCATTAATGCAACATGTTATAACCAAAGCGAATGTGAGTTGAAAACCGAATTTTAACCATATGCCAAAATAGATGTATAGCAATTATAACCCAGTGCTTGTCACTTTCTTTCATCTTTTAAATTGTCATCCATTATAATTATTGATTGCATGTGAAAATTTGTTCAATTTTTTGTGTTTTTCTCATACTGTAAAATGCTTCCTAAAGTTGTCATGAGCGCAATTCAAAGAAGTATTTATTTTTCACCATGATTCAAACAAGGGGGTCCCACCTATATAGCTATTATTTAGTATATGTATATAAATAATAAGGCATTGCAACCCATTTGCAAGCAGGGGTACTACTTTGCGCTTCTAGGCGTCAACAGCCACGACCCTTTTCAGGTGTGCATGGGGTTCCAACCATTAGCCCCCATTGATATAGATCTTCATGTTTCATATTCACTAAAAGGGTCCTCCCGCACTCAGACAAAGGTAGCTCATGCAACTATATTGGTTGAATGGATCCAACCCCTCCAATAACAAGTTCATGACATCCTTTAGCAAGTTAATGACAAGTACCAACAAAACAACTTCTTCAGTAAGGCAAGCAGTTCACTAAGGTTTAGATTCAAAAAAAGTTTCCCCATCTCCCATGAGAAATTGACGCAATGGGGACCATTTCTTCCTAGGGGGGAGGAATGATCCAAGTGGATATCAGTGGCCACCCATCTCTTCCACTAGCTCAAAACATAGTTTTTCACCTTGGTCATTTTTCTACAATTTTCAGGTCCTAAAATTTCGAGGTCATTTTGAAGTCCTAAAAAACGTTCTCTGCTAGGTCATTTGGAATGTGTAATCCTCGGCTAGAAATTTCCAACGGTATACTGAGCACCCCAAAAAGATACTGTATTCAAAAGTTACACCCTCGGGAAGTTGACATATCAACCACCTCGATCAGGGCATGTAAACCTTTTGGCGTTTCATCTTCTAAAGTTAGGATTTTGGATGTTTCGGGTTTTCTCATTAATATTTTTTTTTTAAAGGCCTTTTGAACATCATTGTAAACACATATTCTTGTGAATGAGCGTAGTTTTCACATATTTTATCAAAGATAAGCTACCACCATTCTGGCGAGTTCATTTCGCTCTGCATTTTTTTACAATTCCTGGACATTTTGTTCATTAATAGAAATTGTGTATTATTGTATCTTTGTGTTTCTTGCAATATCTTTGTGTGTTTCCTTGTTATATCTTCACCTTAATTTCATTCTCAGTACAATCTGGATCAGACATGTTATATTTCTACCTGATCCATACTTGTTGTATATAGTATAAAATACTTTTCTGTCTCCGACATGTTTTCTTTAGACTAAACCTAGAGCCTCATTTTATGTGTACTAACTATAATATATTATTAATAAAAGCAATTTCATACATTTCTAAATTAAAATGACATTTTTTGTACTATATACTAACCATATGTTTCACACTATATTATAATTAGTATTATTTAATAACTCCCTGTCAAACAAAGTCTCAACATAAAAATATATCACTTTAATAATATATTTTGTACTCTTATTTAAATATTCAATATAATAATATATCACTTTACTAATATAGTTTGCAATATTCTTTAAATAATATACTTTAGTTGGTTGTATCATTTTTATAAAGTAGTTTGCAATACTACTTCAATAATAAGCATACACTAAACTAGTGTTAGCACCAGAAGTCACTCCTGGATTGCAGGAGGAGTAGGCCTGATACCCATAAGTTTATGTCATGATTTGTTTATAAAAAGGGTGATCGATTGGAAGTAAACTCAGTAAAATATCGTTTTAACTCAAAATCATGGACTAAGGCTATGCATGAACAGGTGAGGTCTTAATTTAACTTCAGACAGTAAGTTGTAATAAGGGTGAGTAGGGGGAAGACTTATGTGAGAAAGTGCAAAGGTATGTTGTGAGCATCAAGCTTCCAATAGCCCAAAGAGGAATAATTCAAACACAATAAATTCTTGTATTCAAATCACAAGAACACTAAAAGAAATCATAACAGTGTTACCATAAAACATTTATATAACAATGTCACAATGCTTCATGTGACTCAGTCAATCATGAACTCTTTCAACATTAGATGGAAACCAAATGGAATAAGAAGTTGATTGTCATTAAACAAGAAGTTTCACATACAAATACATAACTAGGGAAAACCAGTGCTTCATCAAAACTTTACAACAGGGAGCTTAGCTCTACCAACGATAACAACAAAAATGGAAAAAACGCCTACATATACTCAGACTGGATCAGATTGTCTGGGACACGATCATGTCATGAGATTAATGCTTGATGTTGAGTATCTTCTCTGTCATGTTGTGCATGCATACATTGGGCATACTGCCCATGCAATATTCTGATGGAAGCGATCTTTGTCAAAAAGGACTGATAGTCACCTCTGCGCTTTCTCCCACTTTGGCTTTCTATTTATGGAAGGAGACGATGTCTCACCCACCTTCCACATTTGCATTAACTACTTCATCGGGATCTGAAAAGCCTTGGTCAAATCTACACTTGGGATTCATGGCAGACTCTCTTTGGTTGTCTGTTGCTTTGTTGGACTACTATAAGAGGACCCATCGATGAGCGTGCACGAGGATCTGATGGGGGAGGTGAAACGAGAGATGGCCATGTGGATAGATATGATGGATGGAAGGTAACTGGGAAAGTGCAGGTGGAGAAAGGTGTATGCACTGCACTGAGACAGGTCAGAGGTAGAGTGGCATGGGATGATGATGTGGGGGTAGATTTAAGGCCGCGGCAGCGGACAGGATGAGACCATCTGTCAGGGAGGATGCAAGTGGTAAGACACTTGGAAAGAGGTGATAGCCAAGAGTGATTAGGGGCTATGGCCCAATAGTGAGTGGAGGATGTGATGGGAGGAGGTGAGAGACGGAGTGGAGGACAAATGGCAGAGGGAGGTGAAGGCGGTAACGGCAGCGGTAAGTGGTTTTATGTAGGAGGGGGGCTAACACCATGAGAGGGCACCACGATAGCAGAGGGCCCACATTCAAAACCGCCTCATTCTGGACCCCCTCCCTCTCATTAAAGGAAGAAAATCAAGGGGGGTCTAGAATTGAATGTTCGCCACAGATCTAGGAGCTTCAATCCTGACCATTCAAACTTGCGCGGTCAAATTCCAGACCCCCCCCATTAAAGGCAGAACGGTGAGGGGGTCTGGAATGGAACACTAGTTGTATATCTGGGTGCACAGATTTTGGCCACCCAAATCTGTGCGCGTCATAACACAATGCGCTCATGTGTCTTTTCTGATGGATGGCAGAGATCTTCCCTTGATCAACGGTCCTGATTTCTTCAGGACTTCTCGCACCAAGCATCCCTGATGGATCTCTTCTTCATTTTTGTGAAATGGCTCAAGCGTTGCCATCTGTCCTCTTTCTTTAGGCCCTGCCTTTCCATAGAACCCTGGGCTATGACTGTGAGGCAAGCTCCAGGGGCTTCGCATTTCATGTTTCAGGGTTTTGAAATGTAATGGAGGAGGGACCCCTTGTCTCTTGAAGTCCCAACTCCCGAAACCATGACGGTGTTTAATCGCGCACCACATGTCCCCTCGGGATCGGATGGCCCAAATCATTCTCATGAATTTGGCCATAAGGGATGAGCCCAAGTGCTAATCCTCGTGCAACTGCGTGGCTCCAACTTACCTGATGACTGTCAATCTGTTCCTGATGAAAAATCCTCACTGTTGAAAAACAAAATGCTCGCCTACAAGCATTTTAAGCCCGAAACGATATTTTCTAAGATTTGCGCTTGGGCGCTCATGGTTGCGGCCTTTGAATAAAATGGATTTGATGGGTTTTTGAACCCCATCTCATCGCATTTTACAAAAAGGGCCCAAATTCAGAGAAAAAATCCCCCTTTACAAGAATATGTGCTAACATTAGGCTCCATGGGGGATAGAGTCCTCCCTATGAGGCTCTAAGAACTCTTTGAAGCTTCAGTGCCTTGTTGTTGGGCTATGGAGTCCCTTATTGAAACCGAAAATAAACAGAAAAACAATATTTACAAAAATAGTAGAGCCACTTGAAGGTCAAACAAAACATCTCTTCAGGAAATACCCATTTACTATGCCATTAAAAACCTCGTCACCCTCCAAATCCTGCAACCTGTAGGTGTTGTTTAAAAATACTTCATAGATTTTGAAGGGGCCAATCCAGAGGGCTTCAAACTTGTTGTGTTTGCCTCTATCCTGCCTGGGTACATCCCACTTAAGCACCAAATCTCCCAGCTCAAATTCCTCCTTTCTGACCTTCCTATCAAAGGCCTGCTTGATCTTCTATTGAAGACTGTGAGCTATGTCCATTACTTGCTCTTTGGTCTGCTGCACTTCCACCAATTGATGAATTCTTCTGACCATATGGTCTGGATCTCCTTCATAAACTTGAAAGAATTTTTCTACAGGTAGAGCCATCTGAGTGGGAAATACATCTTTTGTCCCATAAACAAGTTGAAAAGTGGAGGTGCTCAGGGACTTCGTTGTTGTCACTCAATCAGCCCACAAAGCGAATTTGAGTTTTGAGTCCCATAACTTCTTATTGTCCTCCAACAATATTTTAATAAGATTGATCAAACTTTTGTTAGAGGACTCTACCAGTCCATTTCCTTGGGGATAATAGGGAGTGGCGTGAATCAATGAAATGCCAAACTGCTCACAAAACTCGATCAATGGCTCAAATTTGAAGGATGCGGCATTGTCAGTGATGATTCTGTTTGGGAAACCAAACCTTGCTATGATGTCTTCCAGGAATCCAATGATTACTTTATGAGAAGCACTCCTGGTGGGGATAGCCTCTATCCATTTGGTGAAATAATATGTTGTAGTTAATATCCACATGTGTTGACCCCTTGAAGCGAGATGAATCTCTCCAATGAATTCCAATCCCCATTGCTTAAAGGGTCCTGAAGCTACTACAGGCTTTAATGGAAGTTGTTTGAGTTGTTGCTTTCCTGAGAATTTTTTACATTTCATGCAGGCTCTGACTTCTCTGCAGACATCAATGAATAAGGTGGGCCAGTAGTACCCAACCCTGAGAATTTTATAGGCTATGGTCTTCCAAAAATGGTGTCCCCCACAGAGGCTACTATGGAAATCAAGCGTAACTTTATGGACCTCCTGTGGGTTCAGACACCTCAGAAACACCCCTAGAGGGTCTCTCCAGTACAAGACCTGGTCAATATAGCAATATTTGACTTCTTTGAGCTTTAGAGCTCTTGCCTTACTCTTCCCCATTTCATCAGGGGGATTCAATTCTAGCAGAAAATATATAATGTCTCTATACCAAGTGCACTCTACTAGCGATAAACCACCCTGAGAGATTTTGTTGGATAACTCAGCTTGCTGATTTTCTGAGTAAGCATTGACGAAGCTAACCCCCAAGGCCTTACAATTGGATTCAACCAGTAGCTTGGCTAAACCCTACCCTTTAACCAACTTGGTGGGCTTTATCTCCAAGTCAAACTCAAGGATCTTGGCAATCCATTTACCCCTTCTCCCATATATGTCAAGTTGTATAAGGATGTCCTTCACAGAAGCTGAAGGAACATATGAAATTACCTTTGAGTGAAAGACATAGACTCTGAAAGCTTTGAGAGCTTTCACCAAGGTATAGGCATGTTTCTCCATGATTTCATACATGATTTCTGCATCTCTTAATGCCTTACTGAAGAAGGAAATGGGTTTCTCTTTCCCTTCCTCATTTTTCTACAATAAAACCATTGTTATTGTATCAAAAGAAGCAAAAGAAAAAATTAGGAAATCCTCAGAATAATAAGGACTGATCAGCACAGGTGCCTCAGTCAATGCCTTTTTTATTTGGACAAAATATTCCCTGGGTTCAGCAGTCCATTTTACTTCATTCCCCTTTCTGAGCATGACTGTGATGTGTTTCACCAACTCAGCAAAATTTTAGACGAACCTCTTCATAAAGTTAATCTTCCCCAAAAAAACTTGGACTTCTTTTCTGGACCTGGGAAGTGACAGGGTCTGAATTGCCTCTACCCTGCTGGGATCAATTCTCACTCCCTTTGTTGATACTTAATGGCCTAACATCTTCCCCTCCTTCATAGAAAACAAATATTTCTTGGGATTTAAGGAAAGGCCAAACCTCCTGCATCTCAAGAAAACATTCCTCAAGTGATAGTAGTGCTCTTTATCAGATCTGGAGAAGACAGTGATGTCATCCAGATAGAACACCACAAACTAATCTTTCTCCCCAATGAAGGCTATGTCCATGGCTCGCTGAAATTTTTCTCCTACATTCATCAATCCAAAAGGCATTTTGGCATACATGAATGTGCCCCAAGGAGTGGTGAAGGTTGTTTTTTCTCTATCCTCGAGCAAGACTGATATCTGATTGTAGCCAAAAAAACCATCAATCGTGGATATCCTGGATGCACCAGTTACCCTCTGCAATATGTGTTCCATCTTAAGTAGGGGGTAATTTTCCTTTCTTGAGCTTATGTTCAGGTTCCTGAAATCAACACAAAATATGATTTCTCCACTCTTCTTTCTTACTGGCACCAGATTAGCCACCCACTTAGAATATCTCAAAGGGATTATGATTTGAGCATCCAATAGCTTCTTTACTTCTTTCCCCATGACAGGCAACAACATCGGATTAATCTGTCTTAGATTCTGCCTGAATGGCTTAGCCTCTTCTTTCAGTGGGATCTTATGCTCAATGACAGTTGTGTCATATGTCTTGAGGTCTTCATAGGTCCAGGTGAACACATCAGAAAATTCTTTTAATAACTCAGCATACTCGGCTCTATGCTCCCTTGACAGGCTGCTTGACAACTTGATGAACTTAGGATCCTCCTCTGTGCCAATATTGTATTTAGTTACATCATCATTCCCATTTGAAACCTTACCCTTTACTTCCACATCATTCCCATCGAACAATATTTCTAAAGGAACTAGTCCCTTTGGAATGTGATTGCTAGGCAACTGAACAATATAGTGATTAGCAGTTTTATTCAAAAATACCCCAGGGTGAGGGTCACCTTCGGGATTGGGATCCTGATCAATGTGCAATGCAGAGAATTCATCAACAGACTCAAGAAATCTTTTGATTTCAAGATCATCCTTGAACACCTTCCAATGCTTGATATTGTCTGGTACAGATGACCTATATCTTATCTCAACATCATATTTAATCTTAGGTGGCAGAGGGATCCTAAACTGGCTAGCTGAGACAGCTAGGGAATCGGCCAAAGTATTTTCTTCTCTTGGAATAAAAGAAATGTTGAAATCCAAGAAGAAATTAACAATTAGGTCCCACACCTCATTTTTGTAATTCCTGAGTCGAGGATGTTTATCCCGATAAGCATTTCTGACCTACTAGATTATCAACTCAGCATCTTCGAACACTACTACCTCTTCAATTCTCATTTCTTTTGCATCCCTTAAACCTAAAACAAGAGCTTCATATTCTACCACATTATTGGTAGTTTCAAACTCTAGCTTGTATGACAGGGATATGGTTTCCTGACAAGGTGACACAAAAACCACTCCAGCACCAGCACCTTCACTAGAAGAGGCTCCGTCAAAGAACATCTTCCACACAGAGGTAGTTGGAGGAGATATTTCATGATAAGAAATGGGTTTCTTTCTGATTTCAAGAGGGGCTTCAGGAGTATCAGTGAGATGCAACAAACTAGACCCCAAATCTATGTCAAGTGCAAAGATAGGATAATTAGTGGGGTCTGCTTCATCACTGAAAATGTAGGCCAACTGAGCTTCTTTGTACAATCTTCTATGTTCTCCTCGAAAGAATGGAATAGTGGAATATGTGAGGTCCATCTGTAATGTTCCTCCAAGCTTTTTAATCCAAGATCTTGACAACAACATGCCAAACTTGGGGGGAACATCGGCTACTACAATGTCCATGACCTCACTCTTCATTGGCAGCTAAAATAAGGACACCACCGGGTCCTTTATGACTCCAAGACATTTCACCCTCCTTGAATCAAAAGAGTACAAATCATGATAGGCCTTTATTACTTCCAGTCCCAATTCTTCCATGAATTTTTTGGCATGAGGTTATGGGAAGCCCCTGAATCCATCAGGCAGTTATGCAGCACCTTATTATGTATGTTCAGGGATGTGTAGAAGGGAGGGGATGAATCGTCTTTGTCTTATACCATGGGACCTAGGATGACTGTTGGCTTTTCACCTTAGAGATTTACTGAGTCTGTGATAAGCTGAGGTGGCTTGGACTGCAATAGTTTGGAGAGGGACCTTTTGAAATCTTCATTTTTAACTAGTTCCGAGAGGGGGACAGGAATTCTAATTTTTTGAATTTTGTTCTCAAAACTAAAGGAGGAAGGAGGCTTAGGAAATTTCCTTACCTTAGGGACAGGGTCTTTGGTTGTTGGCAAAGTATTTTGAGTTTTCTTTTCCTTGGTAGTGAGTGTTGTAGGTTTAGCGGGCCTTTCTGCTATGAGAGGTTGATCAAGGATGTCATACTTCCCTTCGTTCTTCTTTGACCTGAGGTTGTATATGTTAGGAGTAGTGTTGGCTTTGGCCTTCTCCCCCTTACTCTGTTCATTGATTTGACTGTTAATGAGGGATTCTTCATATGCAGATTGAGTTGGATGGGGGAAAGGGGAGGTGTCTTCAATACAGTGAATTTCAGGACCAAACTCATCTATCTCCTCTCCTTCCTCATCGGCAACAAGGTTATTTTGGAGAGGGGTTTGGATCCTCTGATCATCTCTACCTCTGTTCCTATGTTCCCTTGGCATAATCTGCGGAACATTTCTATTTGGCCTCCTGAAGTTTCCTCTGTTATCAGTATTTTGGGGATTTCTATATATGGGCTTCCCTTCTAACTCCCACCTTTCCATCCTAGCCGAAAGTGACTGTAGCACCTTAGTTACTTCATCCATCTGGGGGGAAAGGCAGAGGAACCGGATGTGTAAGTTTCAGGTCTCTTCCTAGGTATGTCTCTATCAGTCATATTCCTGAGTCGGTCAATAGCCAATATATTCGACTCAATTTCCACAGCCGAGTCCTACATGTGAGCCATGGAAGTGGCTCGTCTTTCCCTCAACAAAAGGCAAAAATCAAGGTCAAAAGCACTAGCATAAGTAATTTTGGTTGAACCTTCTAAGGGCTTTATCTTAGTAGGGATCTTATTGTACATTTTATTGAACCTCTTGGAGAAGTCAGTGACATACTCTCCTTCCTTTCTCTTCAACGCCCCAAACTCTATCATGTAATACATGAAGTCTTTCTTATCTCCCCATTGTCTCAAGAAGGTATTATTCAAAGCCTCTATCCCATCGATAGATCCAGGGGGAAAGGCCTTAAACCATTTCCTAGCCTCACCTTCAAGGCTATGAAAAAAAATCCTCATCCATACATCTGCATGCATGATGACATGATGCTCCGAAAAACCGTAAAAGGCTTCAAGGTGTTATTCTGCAGTTATGTCCCCTTCACTTGTAAACCTGGGCAACTGCTTAATGTAGCCATTTGCTAGAAGGGCATTGAGAGGTTGAGGTAACACAAGGGGAGCATACCTAGCAGTTGTAATGGCCTCCATACTGGTCATGGGGGGATTTTCTTCTGCCATAGGAATGTTAGGTGGAGGAGAACTAGGAGGAGATGGTGTTCGACTAGGGGAGTTTGTAGGGATTAAGGGAGCAGAGCTTGGTGTGGGTACAGTACTAGCAACAGTAATAGGAGGAGGGGTGTTAAAGCCTAGGTTAGGAAAATCTCCTAAGTTCCTGGATCTAGACCAAGCTGTGACGTTAGGGGAGATAGGAGTGACAAGAGTTTCTCCCTCCCATGTAAGACCAAAGGAAGGGAAATTAGCAAGAACACTCACAAAGTTCAGGAAACGGGAAACTTTAGTAAAATCTCTGCTAAGAAAATGAGAAGTAGACAAGGGAGTTTCTAGTAGATGAAAATGAGAATTATCAAAAATATTTGGTTCAGCATCCGAAGCTCCTTCTCCGAGAGCCTTCGCTTTTATGCTAATTTTCTCTGGATTGGCTTCACGCGTAGCTAGAGGCAGTTGTGGATGAGACCGTGTGTGTCTTCCTCTGGAAGACACAACTGAAACAGCAGGTTCGCCACAGTGGATTCGTCACAATGGAGCCGCTAGGTGCACAGCAACAATCTTGCATGGCTTTGATGCTTGATGCACCTTCAGAATTAGAGGCTCAATGTCATTCAATCCCGACGAAAATCTTCAACTCAGACCCTGTCAACGGCGCCATAAATGTTAGCACCAGAAGTCACTCTTGGATTGCAGCAGGAGTAGGCCTGATACCCATCAGTTTATGTCATGATTTTTTTATAAAAATGGTGATCGACTGGAAGTAAACTCAGTACAATATCATTTTAACTCAAAATCCTGGACTAAGGTTATGCATGAACATGTGAGGTCTTAATCTAAATTCAGACAGTAAGTTGTAATAATGGTGAGTAGGGGGGAGACTTCTGTGAGAAAGTGCAAAGGTCTGTTGTGAGCATCAAGCTTCCAACAGCCCGAAGAGGAAGAATTTAAACACAAGAACTTCTTGTATTCAAATCACAAGAACACTAAAAGAAATCATAACAGCGTTACCATAAAACATTTATATAACACTGTCAAATTGCTTCATGAGACTCAGTAGATCATGAACTCTTTCAACATTATATGGAAACCAGATGGAATAAGAAGCTGACTGTCATTAAACAAGAAGTTTCACATACAGATACATAACTAGGGAAAAACAATGCTTCATCAAAACTTTACAACATGGAGCTTAGCTCTACCAACGATAACCAAAAAAAGGAAAAAATGCCTACATATACTCAAACTGGCTAGGATTGTCTGGGACACGATCATGTCATGAGATTAATGCTTGATGTTGAGGAGCTTCTCTATCATGTTGCGCATGCAGACGTTGGGCAGACTACCCATGCAGTCTTCTGATGGACGTGATCTTTGTCAGAAAGGACTGACAGTCACCTACGTGATCTTTGTCAGAAAGGACTGACAGTCACCTATGTGCTTTGTCAGAAAGGACTGACAGTCACCTATGCAGTCTTCTGATGGACGTGATCTTTGTCAGAAAGGACTGACAGTCACCTTCCACATTTGCATTAATTTCTTCATCGGGATCTGAAAAGCCTTGGTCAACTCTACACCTATGAGTCGTCGAAGACTAGATTTGGTTGTCTATTGCTTCGCTAGACTTCTATAAGAGGACCTATCGATGAGCGTGGATGAGGATCTGATGGGGGAGGTGAAATGAGAGACGTCCATGTGGACAGATATGATGGATGGAAGGTAACTAGGAGAGTGCAGGTGGCGGAAGGTGCATGCACTTCACTGAGACAAGTCAGAGGTGGAGTGGCATGGAACGATGATGTGGGGGTAGATGTAAGGCTGCGGCAGCGAATGGGATGAGACCATCTACCAAGGAGGATGTGAGCGGTAAGACACTTAGTAAGAGGTGATAGACGGGAGTGATTAGGGGCTATGGTCCAGTAGTGAGTGGAGGATGTGATGGGAGGAGGTGAGAGACGGAGTGGAGGACAAATGGGAGAGGGAGGTGAAGGCAGTAACGGAGGAAATAAGTGGTTTTATGTAGGAGGGGAGATGACACCATGAGAGGGAGCCATGATAGTAGAGGGACCGCATTCAAAACCGCCTCATTTTGGACCCCCCCCCCTCATTAAAGGAAGAAAGGAAAGGGGGGTCCAGAATTGAATGTGTGTCGCAGATCTAGGTGCTTCAATCCCCACCATTCAAACTTACGTGGTCAAATTCTGAACCCCCCCACATTAAAGTCAGAACGGAGGGGGGGGTCTGGAATGGAACCCTGGTTGTAGATCTAGGCGCGCATATTTTTTCCGCCCATATCTGCACACTTCATAGCACAATGTGCCCGTGTATCTTTCCTGATTGACGGTAGAGATCTTCCCTTAATCAACAGTCTTGATTTCTTCAGGACTTCTCGCACCATGCATCCCTGATGGATGTCTTCTTCATTTTTGTGAAATGCCTCAAGCGTTGCCATCTTTCCTCTTTCTTTAGGCCTCGCCTTTCCATAGAACCCTGGGCTACGACTGTGGGCTAGGCTCCTGGGGCTTCACATTTCGCGTTTCACGGTTTTGAAATGCAATGGAGGAGGGACCCCATATCTCTTGAATTCCCGACTCCCGAAACCGTGATGGTGTTTAATTGGGTGCCACATGTCCCCGTAGGATCGGACGACCCAGATCATTCTCGTGACTTTGGCCATAAGGGATGATCCCAAACGTTAATCCGTGTGCAACTACGTGGCTCTGACTTACCTGATGACCATCGATCTGCTCCTGATGAAAAATCCTCTTCGTTAAAAACAAAAATGCCTGCCTGCAAGCATTTTAAGCCCGAAACGATATTTTTTGAGATTTGCGCTTAGGTGCTCATGGTTGCGGCCTTTGAATAAAATGCATTTGATGGGTTTTTAAACCCCATTTCATCGCATTTTACAACAAGGGCATGAATTCGAAGAAAAACTCCCTGTTTACAAGAATATGTGCTAACAACCAGTTTACAAAATATGTCATTCAAATAGTAGATAATATAATGTTTTAGAATATTATCTCATTAAAATAATTTATAAAATACCAAAGCTTATACACATACCTTTTGTTGGAAATGTTGCATAATGGCAATGATAGATATAGTAAATTTCTTGCTTAGATCCCATTCATATCCATGTATATAATTGTGCTAATATATTTATGTGGACATGTTGTGTGTAGTCAAGTAGTGATTTCCATCTTATATCTTATTCCGAAAAAATAAAAATAAATTAAAAATAAAAAACATTTCAAGGTAATGTCATTGATCTTAATAGAGAAGGTTGTAACAAGAATTCAAAATGGTGAAGAAGAATTAATGTCTATCCTAGACTTCAAAAAAGGTTCAACGGAAAGATATATTGTTCTCCTTTCTAATGGAAGTGCTTTTATACAAAGCATATTTTCTTCAAGCCTTGTGGATTATTTCACATGAGGGAAAACAGAAAATGGCTCACTTATTCAACTTAACAGCTTCACTTCTAGATCTACCCAACAGAACAAGTATGCATTCTCAGACACAAACATTGAACATGCTTTGCACTATTGAATATTTTTCCAATATCTTATTACTAACTACCATGATTTGGTCTATTTTGCAGGCTAGTTATAGTTACTGATATGCAAGTGCTAGCTCTAAAAGCATATATCCTTGGCGATCCACACTAGGACACAAATGTATGTCATTCTTCCATGCACAAATTACAAGCAAATGACATGCCTCAAGAATAATCTCTACCAAACCTTTGAATGCATACATGCATACATGCATTCATGGACAGTCAAATTTAGAATCATTTCAAAGTGTGATCTATTTAGTTTCAGAAATTCCAAGGGAGTTGGGTAGGTATTTATCTTTGATGTTGTTTCCAATGAAAATAGTGAGACACGCGTTACTTGCTTCAATATGCAAGAAATACAGTTCCACCCTTCAATACAAATTGGAAAAGTTTACATAATCTCTAAAGGGTTGATCAAACTTGTAAACAAAGAATACAACCATTTAGAAAATGAATGGGAAATCACTCTAGATAATACCTCAATAATATAACCCTACCTCGAGGATGACCATTTAATTGAAAACCACAACTTCAAGTTTACTCCTATCAATGATCTATTAACCTTACTTAATGACTGTGTTTTTTATATCATTGGTGTTGTTATATCTATTACTAAAGAAACCACCATATTAAGGAAGAATGGCACTAAGACCTAAAAGAGAACCGTTGAATTGAGGAACATGTTGGGATGTAGTGTTGAACTTACATTATGGGGGGTGTTTTGCAATAAAGATAGCCTACAACAAAATTCAACTTCAAATTCCTTCCCACCCATCGCTCTAAAGGATACAAGAATAAGTGATTTCAATAGGATATCGATTAGTACAACTTTCACATCCCGTATTTCCATCAAACCTGACATCAAAGAATCTCATGATTTAATAACTTGGTTTGAAAAAGAAGGTGCAACCCTTAAATCTTACTTCTTATCTACATATGGTGTCTCTGGTGGTCACCCCTCATTTCAGAAGAATGTGGTTGACATTGAAAAGGAAGGACTTGGTCGAGATCATCAACATCTGGATTTCATTGTGGTTGAGGCGAGTATCGCTTCTATAAATAGAGATGATTGTTGGTACACTACTTTCCCTCTCATTTTTAATAATCACCAATGCAACAAAAAGGTGACTTCTATTGAAGAGGGAAACTTTCATTGTTAGAGATGCAAGCAAACTTTCGATGAATGTGATTATAGATACATGTTCCACTTCATAATAGAGGACCATACAAGAAAAAACAATATTACTACATTCCAAGAAGCAACAGAAACTCTTATCAAAATCTTGTTAGGAAACTATATGCACTCACAAATGAGGACAACAATATTGAGACTACATAGCTTTTTGGAAACTTCTTCTTTAATAAATACATCTTCAAATTGTTAATTCAAATTGTTAATACATGAAAACACATTTGGAAATGACAAACAATTGCAATCCATTGTTATTGCATTAGACAAAATCAAACCCAAATTAGAGGGGAAAAAGAAAAGAAATGCGACTAGCTACAAATCTGTATACAAAGTAAACAACCTTAATTTGTTTTGTATTCTAAAACAACTTAACATAGTGCCTTGCTTTTTCTGATACACCATATGTATGACATCAATTTTTGTATCATACAAATTTTGTAAGCACACTTTTTGTTATGAAATTACTTAAAATTATTATGTGAGGCACTCATATATTTCATAAATATATATTATGTTCCAACACATTTTACACATGGAAATGATCAATTGTATTCTATGTTTAAATTTCATCATGTGATTTAGGTATGTAAGCATCCGAGAAAATATATAAATATATATTATTGAATATCATTTTATTTTTGAAAATCAAGGGTTATAAAATATTCTTGAACTTTGTTTGAAAACTATATTATCATTGCTATGTACTGTGTTGTTTTTACAAAAATCAAGGGGTATAGTGTATTCTTATACTTTATTTAAATTGTAAATTGATATTATTAAAATTGTGTAATAATATTATTATATATTATGTTGTTTTTAAAAAAATCAAGGGGTATAGTGTATTCTTATAGATATTATTAAAATTGTGTAATAATATTATTATATATTATGTTTGGATACACATTTTTTTTTTTTTATCCATATATCTATATTTATTTTTCTTACTCCATTTATAATTTTTAGTTTTACTTAAATTGTTATAATGTTTATTTTATTAATATATATTGTAAATGTAGATTTTTGTATTTCAATATAAGTATTTTTAAATATTCAAAATGTCTTTCAAACAAATATTCATATTTATTATAAATCGATTGTTCTCTTTTGACAAAAACATGGTCAAATCACAATTCAAAGTATAAAAAAACTCAAAGATCCATCACTTCAATTGGATAAATATCATAAGCTCCATTATGACCCCCCTCGAATAAGGCACACCAATTGGCCAACACGTCCATCGAATCATTCCATTGAAAAATGTGTTCCCTGCAGTTTTACCTCATCTAAATGAATTTCAAGTTCACCCAACAAAGACCATTATAAAACCAAACACTATTCCATCAACTTCAACAACAAACCCATATTTACCATCTCTAGCAGCAAATACTAATAACAACATCTCTTTATTCAATAACTCCCATACCTTTTCCAACCTTAACTTCACCTTAACTTCAATGTAACCAATGAAATCAATAGCATTGCATCTACCCCAAACGCCCTAAAAAATTAGAGGCGTCGCAAACAATATCCATATAACAAAGATGAACTAAATAAACATAGACAACTTACAAGATCCAAGGAAAAGTATATTTCCATGGAATTCCCAGTTGGTCCTATTCAACAACAAGCCCTTACCCATACTGTTGCAACATTCTCCATAGCTACACCTATTGGGAAACTAGTTCATGGAATCATCCAAATGAAAAATATGCTCCCGATGATTTTAACTCATCTAAAATAAATCCATGTTCCACTGGCACAAACCATTACGCAACAAAAAATTATTCCATCAACTTCAAAAACAAACCCATCTTTACCATTTCTAACATTGAATACTGAAAACATCATTTTCTTCAATAACTCCTATACCTCCTCCAACATCAACTTCAATGTTACCAACCAAACCAATAGTATTCCATCTACACCAAATGCCCTAGAAAATGAGAAGCGGTGCAAACAATATATACATTAGAAAGATGAACTAAATAAGCATAGATGGGATACAAGATCCAAGGAAAAGCACATTTCCATGGAGTTCCCAATTGAACCTACTCAACACCAATCCGTTGCCAATATTTCTCGAACATTTCATACTCATATTGATTCCTTCTCCAAAATACATACTTGTAATACTTTTATGGAGTCTTACACTAGGATTTGTACAATCATATTGCCCGATGGTTTTATTTTTTCCCATTGCCACAAGGAAACTAATGGCCACCTATTCTCTAAATGGAATAATATGAATCCTGGAGACCAACCCCTTGTCCTCTCAATTCTTACCCAAGTAGAAGAAATGTTCATTGCTTGAGTGAGCATGTTATTTCAAGTTATCCATGCTCGAGGTGGCCAATACAAATACAGTGGTCACATTATTAGCTTCTCGGAAAACATTAACACTATTTTAATTACCTCCCATGCCACCTTGAATATTTGTACATTTTAGTAGTTAGAAGGCATGGAATAGAGGGAAAATTGTATGATTATTGTAACACATTGTTTTCCCCCAGAACTGTAATTATGTTAAGACTTCATGTATTGTGATTTATGAATCATGTAATTATGTTTATGTAATGAAAACACCAGACATTTGACTAAGAAGGAATCCTTGAGTATTGGCCATGATACCAAGGGTGTGACTAGTGAGGTGGAACTAGGAGGTTTCAATAAAGAAATTAGGAAGCTCTCCAGCCTTCCAACTCACATCTACATACTTAATGCATGACCTAACCAATGTACCTGGATTGTCTTGACCCATGGAACCTGTCAGTGGTGATCAGGTTAAGTAGTTGAGCAGTTACAAAAGTTGACTGATTCGGTACCTAGAAGAGTGAAGGATCGACTGAGTCATCAGAAGTCACCAGGGATCTCGACGAGAAAGAGAACGTTCTAATGGTGAAGAAGGGATCAGCAAGAAGAGGGAAAATGGTAGAGGAGAATGAGATAATGCACAGAGTAGGAACAGAGCAGCATGCAGATGCAAAGAAGATAAAGAATGCATTGATGCACAGAGACTAAACGCACACTAGATAACAGAGAGCCAATACCCACAATGATGAGTCGCAAACTCACAAACAGATGGTGAAAATGATCAAAGGATCTCACACACATGGCTTTGAGTAGTAGAAAAGATCTAGGAATTTTTTCTGAAGAAAAAAGAAAGATTTCCCAAGAATTGAATGGTCACGCTAGAGCAGAGAAGACCCATATCTAGACTGGAGCAACAGAGAACCGCGACTTGGTTTTTACTAGAAAGAAATTGGTACTAGTAAGGGTAGGTCATCGAGGGACTGTTTAGAAGAGAAGGGTCTCCCTTGTGCAGAGGAAATCTAGTTGAGAAGGTGCTTGATAAACTCGTGGAGGTCCTAAGCTCAGTGGGAAGAGGGAAACTTATATTGTTACCAGAGGAGTGAAGGAGAGTAACCTTCATGAACCATTTCTTGACTTGGAAGTCAACTAAGATAGTCCCCCGATGGTATCATGGCCTGGCACTAGGGTGGAATGTTTTAGAAATGCATAGTGCAACATAGCCTACAGTTGGGTGGAAAGGAATTTCCTCTCAATCAATCGGTTGGCTGGAAACATTACTGAACAGATAAGTGTTTATGTTTGTAATGTCTATTCAATGCTTAATAATGGTTATAGACTATTTTATGTTCATGTTGAATATTTGATTTTGATGAATGGATGATCAAATTATTGAATTAAAAGGAGCAATATAACCTCTTTGAAATATTAAATGAAGTAACTAGGATAATGGTATGAAGAGGGTCAATATCGACCAATAACCTTGTATGTTCCTTGCCTCTGAAATTGAATGTTTACAGGACATAAATATTCATTTGGGGTGTTTATGGGTAGAATATTTCTTGCCTATTGGAAGGAGGTTTAAGAGCCCAAAGGATCCAAGTTAAACCTTGGAAGAAAGATCCTAGAAGGATTGTGGGACTACTAAGTCCTCATTTCACATTTAACTCTGTTGAAAAAACCCTTGTTTGAAACCATAGAATGATAGTTGTTGATTTAGTGAAAGAAGAAAATCCTGACCATTTTTCAAAGATCTTGGCTTTGTGAGAAAGATTATCGGGAAGCAAGGACATTGGGAAATCCCAAGGTGTGAAGACACAACAGATTTCTAATGGGAAAATCCCTAGAGGTTAAGAGTCATTGATCTATGAGAGGTCAATCCGATGAGAACTAGGTCGTAGACACCTGGATGCTTCATCGATAAGTCTATAGGGAAGTAGGAGGTTGAGAGGATCATGAAAATGGCATGGGAAGGTTTCTTGATGGGGAGATCCCGATGTCAAGAGCTTGAGTACAAGAAGACCATAGATCTATCAGTGTGGAATCTATCAATGGGCTTAGAACCATTGGATCTTGAACGATCCATCATGAGGAAGAAACTTAGATGAAGAGTGGTGTTGGTTAAATATCGTGTAGTTTTGGATTTCCGAGCGATCCTTGACCATTGGATGAGAGAATTCGCAGGTTTTAGGATCATTCAGAGAGTTTGCGTTGGAGGAATTGATCGAGAAGATGTGCCTTCGCTCAAAGTGATGACATTCTGATGGAGGAAGTCATGAGTATATGGGAACTGTTGACATGAGGGTATGGTAGCCCAATATGATCGTAGTCATTGATTTGTGATGGACCCCATTGAGTTGACGTGATGAATGGAGAATGGGCAAGGCATTAGTCATTGTGTAGTTGGAGGTACTGATTTGATTAGGTTCATTGATTTCGTAGCCCGGGGACCATTGGATCTATTGGAAGTAGGGTTGTCGAAGAAGTCCCATCAAGAATGGAATTTGGGTTGTGTAACCTACTTCTCTGATTGGTAGCTAATTTGATTCACCGTCGACCATCAATTTGGTTGTGCGTGGTGATTCATAGTCGTCTGATCGAGGATGTTTATTCCCTGGTCATTGTAGCAGCATTTGTTATAGAATTGTTAGGGAAATGAGTGATAAATCTAAGGATTTGTTGCAGTTTCCTCTAGCGCAGAAGGAAGAAGATGAATTCCTCGTGTGTGCCACAATGGACAAAGGTTGTTAAGGGTGCAATACCAAGAATTTAGGATTAATGGAAGTGGATATTTAACATCCCACCATCCAAAGAGGGTTTAGGGGATTGGGTGTGTTATGATTGTTATGTGACCAAATATCATATCATGAATGCACTTATATACAATATGCAACATGATATATATTACAAATATGTCCAATTGGACCACAACTTAATTGTTGCACTTCATGTTTTAACTACAAATGTCTCTACTAGACCCTGTACCATTTCTTTTGATATTTCAGATATAGTACAATATGCTTCAATTTATTGAAAACAAAACTTATTTTTCCTTTCATCTACCTAATATGCATCGATAAATGACAAAAATCAACAACTTTATCCAAAACAAAGTTGCCCCTCCATTAGATCTTATTGAATGGCCACAAATAGGAGAAACGCTAGTGAACGAATATACTAAAGAGGACTTATTTGATATGGAATTTCCATCACTATTCCCAAATGGCCATGCAGTACATGGCCAACCACAAAAAAAAAACATTTGCATTGACCAATATGCACTCCACTTGATGTGATATGACGACAACAGATTTGGTAGCCATCCAATATTTCGCTACCTCCTATAATAATTCATAATACGTCATCGCAATCATTCAAGTGTCGCGGTATTTGTAAAGAAGAGCCAAGAGAACAACATGATGCCAACCACTATCGAAGCCCTCTGATGCCACCTTCAAACGATTCCCACTAATAAGCTACCAAAGCATGTTATGCAATTGGGGGAACATCTAGGAGGCACTCAAGCACACTAGAATACTCATAGAAGAGAATTCACAAAAATGATCACACAACTAGGGTGCCCCACATTATTCTTCACACTCAGTGCAATGAACACAAAATGGTCATATTTACATGTTGTAATGGGAACCTCTCCATCTTCCAACGCACTACTACGACAACAATGGTAGACTTGTATTTTCATTCAACGATCCCACACTATTGCGCTATACATGCATAAAAGGTTTGAAATATTCCACGAGGAGATGTTGCAAAAATACTTGCACACAAAGGAATTTTGGTATAGGTATATCACATTATACTTTTATCCCCATGCATTCTATAAAAATAATACAACTTAAACATCTTTCTAACATTCTATTAATGGATTTCATGCATGTATGAATGGAAACACCTAGGCTCGACACATA
>ML861541.1:0-10003 GCA_009831015.1 Picea engelmannii | reverse complement strand
GTACAGTCCACAGATCGCAAGGACTAACATTTGATAATGTTGCATTTCAGCCTGCTGGAATTCAAATACATGGACTTGTATACACAACACTGTCCCATGTCAGAAGCATAGACTCCTTGTATTTACTAAGTCATCTTAAAAAATATAGCTTCAAAGTCAAACAAAAAGTTGATATTGAAATGGAACGCCTCAGGACTACCACAAAATGGAAACTGCAGTATGATTACCAATCCATACAAACAAAGTCATCTGTATCAATTCTCTCACTTAACACACACAACTTACATGCACACATGGATTACATACTCAATGAATATGATACAATGCAATCCGATATTCTGTGCTTGCAAGAAACATACATGGCATTATGCATGCAAAACAAACAATTTCCAAATCATAATTGCATATCAAGTTACAATACACATGGGGGGATGATATTGGTGAAAAAACATGTACCAATTTTGCACCATATACATTTCGAAGAAAATAATGTTGAGATGGTGCTTGCAAAAATATTTTTCCATGGAACAGAAATTGCAATACTGAATCTGTATGTTGCTCCCCATGCAACATTCTCCAACATACTAAATGTTATTTCCAATGTATTAGGCCATTTCCATCTGAATGGACCCATTGTGCTTGTAAGAGACTTCAATATTGACATGCTACAAAATAATGCTAGAAAAAAAGAATTGGAAAACCACATGTGCAAATACAGTCTCCGCTTTCTTTTGAACAACACAAGCCATGTGCAAAATGCACTTATTGACCATGTGTGGTCAAATGTGCCCATTCCTCAATACACCATCTTTATCTTAGACACATATTGGTCTGATCACGATACAATTGGTATTGCACTTGAATTATGAGATATACATCAAACATATTGCAAAGTCACATTTCTATGTTTCAAAGCATATATGTATAAAAACAAAACAAATTATCCAGCTTCTTAGTTTTCCCTGGTTTGTACACATACTGGTCTGGTCACCACAAAGTTGGTGTTGCACTTGAATTATGAAATATACATCAGGCATATTGCATAATCATATTTGTATGCTTCAAAGCATATATGTCTATCTTGTTGCAGAAAATCAAGATATCGAACTTCTTAGTTTTCCCTTGTTTGTAATTGCCTTTGGTCACAATTTTTTTTTTTGCAAAAAATAAAATAAAAATGTATATATATACACAGAGAGAAACTTGAATGAACTAAAAAAAAAATAAAAAAATAGGTACATTCTTCTAACACTATCTGTTACTCTATTCCTATTATTTTATTTTATCTAGTCTATGTACATAGTACTTGCTTTTTTCTTTACATGTCAACTTATGTTCATGTCCGTTTTGTTTTTTGATTTTGTTCAAAAAAACAAACAGGAAAACTAGACACCGCAGAGAACTCCTAACCCAGAATGTAGAAGAATCCATTGAAAGGTGCGTTTTTTCTACCCGTGTTCCATATCCAATAGTTTTTCATTTATTTTGTCTGTATTCATTGAACTGGTTTGTAGATCTGTTTTTTTTTCCCCTCCTTGGACACTCCATATCTTCCTGTACATTGACTTGTCTTCATGTCAATTATATTTTCTGTGCTGCTATCTTGAAATAAATAAATTTGTACTCCATCTTTTCTTTTCATGTGTTCCTACGTAACAATTTGCTTTCATGTCAGTTCTTACCTCCCTTTCTTTTCCCTGTTCTATACTTATCCGTTCTCCCCTTTTTTTCTTCCTCTCTATTATCTATTTCTGATTCTATACTTAGTCCCATGTCTATTCTCGTGGGTTCCCAGGATGACAAAGTGGCAGATTTCATGTCTATCTATATCTCTACATCATGAGTCCGATCGACCACCGTTCGTTTTCATAGTTCGCGAATTTTATGGCCGTCGGTTCCTGCATAGGCGCCATCGAACTCTCATGCCCCATGTGCACGGTATACATCTTGCGCCTGAAACTTTCGTGATCTACAATTCAACCCAGACTCGAAGCTTGCGACTCATTTCTCCCAGCATCTGTTGATATTTTTCCCAATTCGTCTCAATAGTTAGCCAATTTTATGGCCGCGGGTTCCCCCCCAATGCATTATCGAACTCCCATGCCCCGTGTTCGGATAACATCTTGCATCCAAAACTCCAGTTATCTACAATTCGACCCTGAGCTCCTCGAACTCCCAAGCCTCACTCTTTATTGAACTCACAATTTGTATATCCATTTATATCTTGACATCACGAGTTCGACCGAGCGCTTACGTTTCCTTAGCCAATTTTATGGCCGCAGTTTCCCAACTACGCGTTATTGAACTCTTATTCCTTATGTTCCGAGTACACATCTTCCATCCAAAACTTGGGCGATCCATGTCTATGCTCACGGGTTCCCAGATGGCGGAGTGGCAGATTTCATGTCCATCTATATCTCTACATCATGAGTCTGACCGACTGTCGTTCGTTTTCATAGTTCACGAATTTTATGGCCGCGGGTTCCTGTGTGGGCGCCATCCAACTCTCATGCCCCATGTGTGCGGTATACATCTTGCACCTGAAACTTCAGTGATCTACAATTCGAACCGGACTCGAAGCTTGCGACTCATTTTTCCCAACATCTGTTGATATATTTCCCTGTTCGTCTCAACAGTTAGCCAATTTTATGACCGCAGGTTCCCCCCCAATGCATTAACGAACTCCCGTGCCCCGTGTTTGGATAACATCTTGCATCCAAAACTCCGGTTATCTACAATTTGAACTCAGACTCCTCCAACTCGCAAGCCTCACTCTTTATCGAACTCACAAATTGTATATCCATCTATATCTTGACATCACGAGTCCGACCGAGCACTTTCGTTTCTTTAGCCAATTTTATGGCCGTGGGTTCCCGGGTACGCATTATTGAACTCTCATTCCCCGTGTTCCGAGTATACATCTTCCATCTGAAACTTGGGTGATCTACAATTCCAGCACAAACTCCCAGGTTCAAAAAAGTACCAAAGCATCTTTAATTCTTGTCCATGCCCACCACGTTCGCCCCTTCCCAATAGACATTAATTATGTTTTTACTGGTGACATTTCACAGATGTTCGAAAATATTGGCATTAATAAGTGGAAATCTCGAGGTAATCTCCCATTAAAATGCATTTATGGGAGAATATTATGGAATCTGATTAGTTTCCTCTGTCAATCTTGAATTCACAAAAAAATTATGGTTGTTTTGGTTTTTTTAAGACGTCATCATAGCAATAATTCGATATTGTGCTAGCCCGCTGTCATCTACAAAGGTGTTCACATGATGCCACTCTTTAATATTGTGCACATAATTTTAGAACTTTACAGGTTTGCATATCTGAGGCTCTGCCTGCATATGAAAATGTTGCTCCACCATTCCAGTTTGAACATAGTTTGCATTTGGGCCACATAGAACATCAATAAAATAAAATAATATGAAATTTGTTTAAGTAAATATAAAGAACCTACTTTTGTCAAAATCTAGGTATATTACACAACTGTCAATGTTTTCCCCGCTTTTCAATAGTTTCTCGATTTCCCTGTCATCTTCACATGCTTTCCCAATGCAAATTGATGACGCTTTTATTAGGTTTGAAAAGATTGGCATTAAAGGGCTTAAAGGTCGAGGGAATATGCCATTAAAACACATCGAACCAAGATATACCGGAGATTGTATTATAATGTTGCAGTGTCCATTTTAAATACAATAAGGAGCAAAGGAAGGTTTTCATCACCTTATGGCTGCAACTCGACACCATGTCTGTGGAGATACCTTGAATATTTTTGGGCACGAGGACCAACATTTTCAGTGGTCCATAGCTTATGACTACTACTCGTCCACTTCTGCCCAAATGAAAGTTATCTCGACATCTGAAATTGAAAAAACACATTGTATCCCCGATTTTTTTTTTTTTTTTTACTTTAAGGACTTGGTCACATGATGTGCCGAGAACTATATTCTGAACCAATGATGTGCCAAGAACTATATTCTGAACCAATGGATTGTCCAGATGGGCGACCATTTCCAAATCTCCCTATTGCCTAAAGTATTTCGAAATATGTTAACACTTCTCGAACCAACGCCTACTTTCAAGGGTGAGAATTGCAAGTAGTTCTTAAAGAAGCATGGTAATGAACTAGACCTCTTGCCGAAGTTATTACAAGACCCAATGCTTGCTCCCTGGGACATGGCCATATTACAGGTCAGTGCATGTAAAAACATTTTTCGGTAAATTGCATTCCTTTTCATGAGGACAACGAAAAAAGAAAGTGCAACTGACATCTCTCAGATGATTATGTATATTTTATATTTTACGGTCAAGCAAGAAACCATCTTCCATTGTCACAAGCTGATTTTCATTCAAAACTCTTCCTAGTTATTGCAATATAGGAGGCATAAGAAATTCTTTATGCCACCTTATTTAATTTTAGTTGTGCCGAATTGCTATCCATTTCTTGGACTATCTATGTGTAGGAAGTTGAACTCTAAATTTGACCCATTAACATTCTCATGCCAGAAAGTATGGAGACATGATGCTTGCCATCTATTTTATAAGGCTTCAATTATTTTGTTTCATTTTTTAAAGAATTGATATTTGGAAGGTATTTCCCCTGGTTCTCTCTCCAACCGACAATCTTCCTAGATAGGAGGGACATAATAGAAGAAATGGAGAACTACAATGTTATAAGGATTTCTGGTTCTAAACAAAATCCTTTCTTCCTTCCATGTCACATATTTGGTACAATGTTTTTTGTTGGAATAGCAGGGGAGTACATCTACTGGTTGCATTTTTTTCATGCAAAAAGGAAAGGAAAATTCATGTCTATGCCTTGGAAAGTCCAGGATTTCATGGCCAGGAACCACTTCAACAGTTCTTTCACTTACACTATCCTCAATGGACTCCGAACCAGTACCAATGATTCAGACAAGCAGAACCGAAAAGACCTGGGTGAAAAAAGTGTCCAATCCTTGACTGCCATAGCCAAGACCACAACATCTCATGGCAATACTCCAATGAATTACCCAAGTAACAAAGTCACACACAATTCTTCAGGCAGAGGAGGAGATAATAAACCTCCCTCCAGAAAAATTGAAAGTTGTCACAAGCTTCCCGTGGGAAAAAAACGGAAAACAATAGTCCAAGAACAGGAGGGACCGAGAGAAGAAATTGATATCTACGATCTCTCCCTCGAAGATATGGAACTAGAAATTGACATTGAAAAAATGTTCCCTGACGATGATCACTTAGACAACACTGCTCCTCACAATCTCGGGATGGACATACTTGGCATAGATACATTGGACGAAGAGTCTTTTGCATTTCAGAGCGTTGTTTTTGATAGGGAATAAAAAAAAATGATTATTGAAAATACAGATGTAAAGAATAAGAAAGGAACATCTCGTTCAGAGTTCAACCTACGCAACATGTTCCCTTCCCAGATATCCAAGATGCACTGAGCAACTGGAGATGCTCTAGACAACTCTATCAACGACCTTGAAACGAAGAACCTCATGTTAAAGACGCGAATCAAAGAATTGGAGGCAACTCTAATGCCTCTTCCATTATTTGCCACTCCTTTGGAAATGGTCGGGTCTACCACACTTGCACCAAAGTTAAAAGGATCAACAAGCCTTCTCACATCGGCCCGAGACTATGTGGAAAATAATATAAACAAAATAATGGAATTAATAATAGAAGCTTGGGAGATGTCAAAGAATATGGTCTCTTTTGGAACAAGAGCGCATGCTTTTCATGAGTATCTGCAAGAAGATCTCAAGAACGACCAAGGTTTTTATCTTGATGCATTTTTACCATTTGGTTTTGAAGTTACCGATATGACGGAATCCATAAGAAGACACGAGGATCTCCCTTCCCTAGATCGAATAGACCAACTAAACACATAATGGAAAGAAAAGGTAAAGAACTTGATTGGTATTGTTCAAGAATGTAGCCAGACCATATCTAAAAGAGACAACCTATTCAAGAAGCTAATTGAGATAGATCTAGCTGGCAACACCAATGAAATCCAAGACCCGAAATTGATATTAAACTCGTTGTTTTTAACCAAACAAGCATTTGATGATCAAGTTCATATCTATAAAAGACAGTCATTTGAAAATTTCTATGGCATTCTTGAATATGGTGAAGATGACGTGAAAACTTGGCTAGTCGGTTATGCAATTAGAAACAAAAATATTCAAGAAGCATTGCACAACTTGTCTATTGATCTAAGGGACTTGGAAAGTGAATTCTTCAATATAAAAATCTGGCATGAAATGAATGTGGCGCCCATGAGGAGCTACATCGAAGAATGGCTGATAAATGTTGTCGACCAGATTACCAATGAATGTCAAAGACGAGGAAATCCATAAAAGGACATCAACGAAGAAATGACAAGCCATGTCACACCATCATAGTAAGTTGATACTGATTACATTATTCTGTCTTCATCCACTTATTCTAACAAAGCTTTAATCAAGATCTGACAATTTTCTCTTTCTTCTTGCCAGGTTTTGCTATTTTCCATCGTCCACTTTCTTCTTTCTGCAAACTTCATTCTTGTACATCTTTGCTTCGTAGTCCACGACAGTCCCAATCAAAGTCATTCTGGAAAACACATTTTTATTTCACATAATATGTACTGAACTATAGTTTTTTTTTGCAAATTTGAAGACAACGTTTTTTGGGGAAATATTCTCAAATGTATTTTGTGACCCAGTTTATATAAATATAAATATTTGGGGTTGTTCTATGCTGATATTCAATGCTTGGTGTTGTTATTTGGAATTTGTGTTTCTTCGTAAAAATAAATCATTTCGCTGTACATGTTCCTTTTCTATATTGTGCATGTATTGCAACTTCCTATATTTCAAAATATTCTTCCATATACAAAATGTAAAGTCTTGTATTTTTTTCTTTGTTCCTTGTAGGTTTGAGCAAAAAAAATCCGAGCCCAAAACACCATTCAAATTCGAACATGGTCTACATTTGGACCACAAATAATCTAGTAACATACATTAATATGGATACATTTTAAACAAACATAAACAAAATCCCTTTAAACTTGAACCCGACTCTCTCGGGCTCCTGGATTGTCCCTGGGTTGATCGGTTAGCTGACTGTCAAATCCTCGTTTCCATCCATATCTTCACATCAGGAACCCGCCCGATGACCGTCCCTTTCAACACTTGGCCAAATATCTCACCGCGACGTCCCAACTTAGCACTATCACATTCTTATCCCGCGTGTTCCGTTATATACATCTTGCACCCAACACTTCCTTCAAATACATTTTTCACCCAACACTTCTGTGATAAAAGATAAGTATAGAAGATGGAAAAGAAGGGTTAATATATTGACATCCGTGATAGATATCCCATTTTCTCTCAAGATATTTTCTGCATGTTTCTGGAGAAGTTATATACTTATTGCATATACTTGGAAAGGAGTATGAAGGTATCGGGCATGGAAATACCCATGGAAAGCGGTCGGGCGGGCTTCAAAATAGGGTGGCAAGGGTTCCCGATGAGACGTAAGGCCCCGACTGTCAAATTGTATATATCGAAACATTTCAGTGCAAAATGTGTAACATGAAGAAGGTGTTCCTGCCATCGTCATTTCAAATTCATTCTGTTTTCACTAGTGACAACCCAGTGCAAAGCTTTGCTTATTCGCATTAACAAGCAAATAACGTATTCATAATCTAGTAAGATACATTAATATGGATACATTTTAAATAAACGTAAACAAAATCCCTTTAAACTTGAACCTGACTTTCTCGTGCTCTTGGATTGTCCGCAGGTTGATCGATTAGCGGACTGTCAAATCCTCATTTGTATCTATATCTTCACATCAGGAACGCGACCGACGATCGTCCCTTTCAACACTTGGCCAAATATCTCACCGCGACGTCCTAACTTAGCGCTATTGCATTCTTATCCCACGTGTTTCATTATATACATCTTGCACCCAACACTTTCGTCATATACATTTTGCACCCAACAATTCCACAAAAGATAAAAGTAATATTTTCACATCTGTGATAGATATCCCATTTGTTCGCAAGATCTTTTCTGCATGTTTCTGGAGGAGTTATATACTTATTGGAAGGTGGTGGGCACAAAAATATCCGTGGAAAGTGGTCGGACGGGCTTCAAAGTAGGGTGGCAAGGGTTCCCAAGGACATGTAAGGCCCCGACTGTCAAATTGTATACATCATAACATTTCAGTGCAAAATGTGTAACACGAAGAGGGTGTTCCTGCCAACCTCAATTCAAATACATTGTGTGTTCACTAGTGACAACTCAGTGCACAACTTTGCATGACTTAGTGCTATCGATTTCTTATGCCCCCCCTGTTATGTGATATACATGTTGCACACAACACTTCCGTGATATAAATTTTGTGTCATTTACAATTCGACCCCGATTATAGAACCCACCTACCCGGGAATCCACAATCTGAAAAGTGGCTAGGCATCGAATGGCTAGCGGTCTGTCGAAGTCACGACATAAAATCACCAACACAAATGTAAATGGGTGCGTCCCCCAATGCGCATTTGTACATTTTTCGGTAATACGGCTAAGTAACAAGAAAGAGAGAGTAGAGTGGAAAAAAAACGAGAATTTCGTTGAGTATAGAGGAGGGAGAAGAAGGTCTGATATATTCAAATATGCAATTGATAATCCATTTCCTACCAAGATCTTTTCTGTATGTTTCAACTATGGAAAGCGGTCGGACGAGCTTCAAAATAAGGTGACAAGGGTTCCCGGGGAGACGTAAGGCCCCGCCTGTCAAATTGTATATACTGGAACATTTCAGTGCAAAATGTGTAACACGAAGAGGGTATTCATGCCATCTTCAATTCAAATTCATACTGCTTTTACTCGTGACAACTCAGTGCAAAGGTTCGCTTATTGGCATTAACAACCAAAAAACGTATTCAACAACCATTTATGGGAGCCCAACTGACCCCCAGGTTGGCGTTATTATAGATCTTGCACCCAAAAATTGCGCCATCTACAGTTCCGCCCTATACATGTTGCACCCAAAGCTTCTGTGGTCTACAATTCGTCCACATATTGAAACATAGTTTGCATTTCGACCACAAATAATCTATTAAGATACATTAATTTAAATATAATTCAAATATAAATACATTGGTGGTATGAGACCTAAATTTTTTCGAACTCGTTGATTGGTCCTAGATCATCACATCATGATCCCGACTAACCACAGTTCCTTTCAACACTTATCCAATTACCTCTCCGTGGGGTCGCCCCTTAGCGCTATCGAATTTTTATGGCCCCCCTGTTTCGTGATATATGTATTCAACAACAATTTATGGCAGTCCGACAGACCCCCGGGTTGGCGCTATTATAAATTTTGCAGCCAAAACTTCCGTCATCTACAAGTGCACGATATATATCTTGCACCCAGAACTTCCGTACTCTACAATTCGTCGCAACTTTACCCTATCGATTTCTTATGCCCCCTGTTCCATGATATACATGTTGCACACCACACTTCTGTGATATACATTTTTCACCAAACACTTGCGTCATATACAATTTGACCCCGATTATAGAGCCCGCCTATCTAGGCATCCGCGATCTGAAAAGTGGACAGGCATCGAATGGTTAGCGGTCGGTCCGTCCGCCAACGCGCGCATTGGGACATTTTCGAAAAAATGGCTAAGTAACGAGAAAGAGAGAGTAGAGTGGAAAAACGGTCGGATGTGCTTCAAAATAGGGGGACAAGGGTTCTCGAGCTACAGTTCCACCGTATACATCTTGCACCCAAAACTTCTATGGTGTACAATTCATCCACATATTGGAACATGGTTTGCATTTCGACAACAAATAATCTATTAAGATACATTAATATAAATACAATTTAAATAAATATATCTAAACTTGAACTCGACTTTTTTCAAACTCATTGATTGGTCCTATATCGTCACATCATGAGCCTCACCGACCACAGTTCCTTTCAACACTTA
>WSFP011413851.1:0-24087 GCA_009831015.1 Picea engelmannii | reverse complement strand
CCCACAAAAATAGCGTGCATCATCACGAAAATTAATGGTGAATTGTTGTCCATACTTTTCCATGTTAAAGCAACTTGGCATATTTCATGAAATAATCTTCATCATGTCAACCATTCACACGCAAAACTCAATACAATGCAATCACTGGTTCTACCTAATCTATGGAAAGTTCTCTGAGTTGATAATGAATGGAATTATCACGTACAATATATGTTGATTGTATCTGATCAAAGTGTCTTAAACTCGAATCGATATTTAATGAAATACAAATGTTCTCTGAGTTGATAATGAATGGAATTATCACGTACAATATATGTTGATTGTATCTGATCAAAGTGTCTTAAACTCGAATCGATATTTAATGAAATACAAATGTTGGTTACTTTGTGTAATGCCTATTTTTTTATGTTGGGATTCTTGCTAGATAAGGATGATAGTGAATTCATGAGGTATTGAGGGGATTTATTGGGCCTCACTTGCATTATTCATCATATTTTATCATCCATATCCATTTAATACAACTTGTCTTTGATTTAGACAATTTCAAGAATTTTGAGTTGTTATGCGGCATATTTAATTAAATTCACTAAACAGGGCATTTTGGGCATAATACTTGAAAAAACCACTTAGTGTAATAACTCGTCGGAATCAAGAAGAAGATCACTACATGATAAGATAATGAGAAGTGACTTTCAGTGGTATGAGAAGCCAAAATAATCATTTTTAAGAGATAAAAAGGTTAAAATTAATTAATAAAGTGATTTTATTAAGTAATATTAAAAATAAAGTAAACTCACTCGGAGAGAGTAGATGAACATGGGTATAAAAGACAGATAGGGGCTTCTATTATATCATTATTTTGTTTGATATTTTTATGTATGGATTCTTAGCTAGAGAGCCCATGGTACTTGAGGGTTTTGAGGGTTTTGACTCAATAAACCCTAGAGATCAACAAGGGAGTGAAATATTCTCTTGATCTTAATCCAAGCTTGTCCAGGGAGGTGAAATATGCATCCCTCACCTTTATACTTAAATTTCTATTCATTTCATAGGTAGTTTGAGGAAGCATGGCGCAATTTTAGTGGTTTCCATCAGTTTGGGAGCATCATTGGAGGAAGGAGGGTTCAATTTGCTTAGAGGTGGCTAGATATTCAGTAGAGATCCTTCTAGGGGTGGTTTCTACCATCCTAGAGACTTTTTTCATTAGTGTGTGAGACAATTCTTCAACATATTCATTCTATCTTCCATAAGGGTGTATTTCTCTTCAAGAGGGCACATTGTTCTTGGTGGATCTAGAAAATTAGAATGGGAGATCACTCCCAATAGATAGAAGATTCATCATAGGGG
Source organism: Picea engelmannii (assembly GCA_009831015.1). Classification (NCBI taxonomy): domain Eukaryota; kingdom Viridiplantae; phylum Streptophyta; class Pinopsida; order Pinales; family Pinaceae; genus Picea; species Picea engelmannii. The sequence goes on along the minus strand of WSFP011413851.1, from coordinate 22,740 downwards.
TTTTCTATCCCCCGATCTACATTTTGACATTTGGTTTTCATGATTGGGAAGCTCAAGAAGATGAGGATGAATTCTTAGTTGCTTGGAGGGCGCACTTTGCATAGAGAAGACATCACCAACAACAAAGGAAAATGTCGGATCTTACAGATCTTTGGTATCCATATTGGGGAGGATTTTGAAAGCCTATATCTTCATCTTTCTTTTGAACTTTGGAGGGATTAGCATCCACACTCATTATTCTTCTATCTATGATCAAGATCTTCTCTGCTATTGTATGGAGGTTAGTTATTTTTGATAAATAAAATCAAATTTGATGTATTTGTGTCTATATATTGTGTTCTATCTTGTTGTGAATCAATTTTTGTCACATATCTATCATTTACTTGTTGCAAACATAATAAAAACCATCATCATGAACCCTAGCGCAACTCATGAGGAATAAATCAACTAATTGTTTGACAAAATACCACAAACAGAAAAAAATTAAACTTAATATGTTCCAAGAAAAACCACTTGGGAACATTACAATGGTATCAGAGCGAGAATTTCTCCCATCTTGAGGGGTCTTCAATCAGGAGAAAATATTTGATTGCAAAATGAGCAAGTAGCATGTTGTTGAGTAGTCTTAGAGGATGGATAACTAAGAAAAGCTTCGGGTAAAACTGGAGAAAGGCATATATGAGTGGATATAAGAATTACATAAGATTAAAGCTTGATGTAAAGAAGATACATCACTACGAGCTAGTAGATTGAAGGAAGCATGGTAAGAGTCTATAACCATTAGGAGCAAGGAACTTTTCTAAAGTTCCAAAGAACCTTGGGAGCCAGATCATAGATTTAGGGGTAAAGGTAAACTGCATTACATTAAGGTGCACTATGATAGTGATGAGGACGATGTGTGTGAAAATGCATCCTTAGATGCCTCATTAGAGCAGTCCACGACTCTTGCACACTATATGGACAATTGGGGATCCTAGATGATAGCAGAGGTGTTTTAGTTTCCTCATCATACAGTGTTGAGGACTCAACACTTCACCATAGTAGTGATACTTGTGAGAATCTATTTAGAGCAACACCTAGACATGAGGAGGATCAGATATTGGATGACCTATCTTTGGATGTTGGTATAAGTTCATGCGTGGGGATATATTTCCTCTCATGGGGTTGAGTGTGACAAATTCCTTACCTTCTCAAAAACTTATGATAGACATGACACAAGAAGATATTACTAGCATTCTAGATGTGGTAGAGGATCCTTTTGTAGAATTTTAACACTATGTTTTTTCTCGTAATGGAAGTTTGAGTTTGTCATTACATTCCCATTTTCTTTTTTAATTCAGAGGGTGGGCTTAGACACCCACGAAAATAATGTGCATCATCACGAAAAGTAATGGTGAATTGTTGTCCATACTTTTCCATGTTAAAGCAACTTGGCACATTGTATGAAATAATCTTCATCACATCAACCATTCACATGCAAAATGGAATGCAATGCAATCACTGGTTCTGCCTAATGTGGAAGTTTGTATGAGTTGATAATGAATGGACTTATCGTGTACAATATATGTTTCTTATACCTGATCAAACTATGTTAAACTCTAATGGATATTTAATCAAATACAAATGTTGGGTACTTTGTGTAATGTCTCTATTTTTTTATGTTTGAATGGTTTCCAGATGAGAGTGATAGTGAATTCATGAGGTATTGAGGGGATTTATTGGGCTTGACTTGCATCATTCATCATATTTTATCATTAAGATCCATTGAGCACAAATTGTCTTTGGTTTCGACAATTTTAGTAGTTTTGAGTTATTATGGAGCATATTTTAATAAAGGTTATTTTGGGCATATTACATAACATCTCGTCAGAATCACGAGAAAGAGAACTACATTATAAGATAATGAGAAGTGACTTTCAATCAGAGAAGCCAGAATAATCAGTTTTTAGAGGAAAAAAGGTTAATTAATTAATAAAGTGATTTTATTAAGTAATATTAAAAATAAATTAGAAGTCACTAGGAGAGAGTAGATGAACATGGGTATAAAAGAAATACAGGGGCTTCTATTATATCATTATGTTGTTTGATATTTTTATGTATGGCTTCTTAGCTAGAGAGTCCTTGGTACTTCGGGGTTTTGAGGGTTTTGACTGAATAAACCCTAGAGATCAACAAGGAAGTGAAATATTATACTGTTATTGATCCAAGCTTGGCCAAGGACATGAAATATTCCTCCCTCACCTTTTTACTTCAATTTCTATTTAGTTCAGAGGAGTTTGAGGAAGCAGGGTGCAATTTTTAGTGGTTTCCAATAGGTTCGGCACATCATTGGAGGAAGGAGAGTTCAATTTTCCTAGAGGTGGATAGATCTTTAGTAAATATCCTTCCAAGAGTGGTTTCTACCATCCTAGCGCATTTTTGCATCAACGTGTGAGGGAATTCTTCAACATATTAATTATATCTTCGATAAGGGCATATTTCTCTTCAAGAGGGTGCATTGTTCATAGTGGGTGCATTGTTCTTAGTGGATCTAGTGACTTAGAATGACACATCACTCCAAATATATAGAAGATTCATAATAGGGGTTTTCTATCCTTCGATCTACATTTTGATATTTCAATGATTTGGAGGCTTAAGAACTCTTAGGTTGGACTCTTAGTTTCTTCACCCACTGAGGGCGTACTTTGCATAGAGAAGATATCACCAACAACAAGGGAAAATGTTGGTTCTTAGAGATCTTTGGTATCCATCTTGGGGAGGATTTTCGAAGTCTATATCTTCATTTTTATTTTGTACTTTGAAGGGATTACTATCCACACTCAAAATAGTACACAAACTTGAATAAAGATTTGCATAAAATTTGATCACTTTAAATGTTTTTATATATTTAGTATTTTATATGATACTTAAAAACATTATATAAAACTAAAAATTACTAACTATGTTTAATTATAAATAAATTGAATAATAAAAAGGTAATATGAATTATATATATATAATTCTCTTTCAACTATTCTTGATAGCTGTCCATAGTTCCATATGAAGCATATATGAAAAATAAGATTCAAATTCAAGACCATTCAAACCTTTTGAATCCATTGCTCACAGGGTTATGCCATGCCATGCCTATGTATCTTTCTGATATTAATAGGTTCTTTATGCAACGTAATATGTTTCTCATAGTTTTTACACTCTATTGCATGGTCCGCACTTGAACGAATTCAATATACCATAAAAAACAAAAAGCACTGATTTCAATTGATTTCGTATCGTATTATATGAGTGGATGGAAAATATTTTCAAATATCAAATGGTGGCCGTGAAAAATTGCGATATTTTATTCATCGCCCAGATCGATAAACGGGAATGTGATATTAAATACTTTGATTTTCCATTTCGAAGCGTCCCGAAACCTCGCCTTGAAATCTTTGAAATGCTCCTGTTATTTTCGAAATCATCAAATATAAATCATGTTGATTCCCTTCTCATTGCCTCAAATGAGGAGGTAGGAATGTACATAGAGGTGCACAGCCATTGAAGAGTATCATACCTTTTCTCTCACATCAAACAGCGAGAGGCGAAAAGAAGTTATGTTGGCTGCAGTTGCCCGCACATGAATGTTGCTACCTTCCTGCATCGCCAGACATCGATCTGTGTCACTTTCTCATTTCTAACTCACTCAATAACGCACCGATATTTTCTAAGTCACTTTCAATATTTTTCTAATTCACTTTTTTTGAAAGTATATGTCTGCTAGTGATCTGACTGTGCTTCTTCTCACGGCTCTAGAAATTCGTTCCCGAAATTTTATCGACATCGATTATTTGGTATTTGGTGAGAGGATTGGTGTGACTACATTGTTATTATCGCTTATTCAAAGGCAAGTTGATTGCGTTCGCTTCATCAAGCTTTTTAATTGGATACAAACTAAAATTGCATCACATTATTATTTTTTTTAAAAGTGCATATCACCTACAATTTACAAGCATATATATTAAAATCATAATTATCACTTACAATTTAGCATAAATTAATAATAATCACTTTATAAGATATAAATAGGTTATTAGTTTAGAAAGGTGGAAAATAGTGGAGATGAACATGATGAGCATATATCAACCACTTTTATAAAATGATTGTTGTTAGTTGAAAGTCGAGTGCATGATAGAAGAATAATAAATCATTAATAAATAAAAACATATAAATAATGATTTAATGTCCAAATTAAAAAAATAATGTACAAAAAATATTAATATAATAATTAATTGAAAGTTAATGTTTTCATACATTATTAATTGATTAATTATCAATACTTTATTAATGAATTAATACTCTAATAATAACGTGTTATTAATATATTAATTTAATAATAATATAATATTACTTTAATATATTAATATATTACTTTACTAATGTATTTATACATTATTAAATAATATATTATTAAAATATGAATATACTAATAAAGTAATATATTAATAATGCATGGTTAATTAATACATTATGTATTAATATGTTTTGAGAGTGCATAGAGGGTTAGGGTAACTTCTACTCTGGTGCACCTTTCCATTGTACAAGGGCATTATGCTCCCAAGTGCCGAAGGGTCGCGAGGCCCTTCATACAATGCCACAACAGCCCAAGGAAGAAACAGAGGCGGCTCCAAGCGCCCAACTTTTGAACCCCCCTAGACCTACGCGCACAACTCATCTCTGAGTGGACTTTCAAAGATCGAGATATGGACATAGACTCAAGGAAAGCCATACCCACCACACCAGTTGCAAGCATGGCCTGACCTTGGGTACCATGGAAATGCATTATTTAAGCTCCAAAATAAATTGTTAGCACACCCTCGATTGACGAACAGAAGCAGTACATGAGAGACTACGCCCTAATCGGAAATTTTTTAGGTCTTTGGCCATCTGAAAAGGAACTGGTAAAATGGATATACCAATGGTGGAAGCCCAAAGGCCACTTTGATCTGCAGCTGGGCTCCAAGGGCTTCTTTACCATAATCCTACATAACCTAGAAGATCGAAATCAAATCTTTGATAGCGGACCATATTTCTTCAACTCAAAGAGTCTTTTTCTGAGATTTTGTAAGGAGAAATCCATCCCTAAACTGGAGGAATTCACCCATGCCCTAGTCTGGTTACACTTATACTCCTTGCCACACGAGTTCTGGCTGGAAGAGGTCCTGACGGGCATAGGAAACACAATAGCAGTGTATGTCAAATCTTTTGAAGCCACCAAGCAACGGGGATATACCGCCTATGCACGGATATGCGTCTATGTAAACATTGCAAAGCTGATACCAGGGTATATGGTTCTGGAGTATTAGGATAAGGACTAGATGCAAACCATTCATTATGAACACATCTCGTTCAGATGTTGAAAATGCCATGAGCACGGAAACCTCTTTAGGGACTTTCCTCTTAACACACTGAGTAAGGAAGGGCACTGAGAAGCAAACTCAGACAAAGAGGGATTCATACCAGCAACAAGAAAGTGAAGACAACGAGGAAAGAGGCCAGTAGCCCAAACCGTCAGGGAACCAACCAGAAGTAATCAATATGGGATATTGTAGAAACAACCAGTAGGCTTGGAAGCATCATGAGCTCCCCCCCCAGAGAAAACACCCCCAGACCCAACAAAAGGGGAAGCAGAGGTAACTCTAGTGTCCTCCCAACCTACCGCCACAACCAGCTCCTTGACCACAGCTCTAGAACCCAAAGAGACTGAAGATGGAGATGCGGATATGGAATTGGATGATAAATATCTAGCCGGAGTAGACCTGGAACACCTAGAGCATGCCTACATACATCATAAAATCTTTACCATTCGACCAGACAAGCTGAGAAAAGTGCACAAAATTTTCCTCAACTTGTTAGCAGGCTCCACCGCCTAGGAATCCACGGACATACCCGAAAAGAACAATTCAAACCTTAGAAATATGAAAAGAAGCGAGGACGTAATTCCACCAATAAGCTCATCTAGGAGATTGGACACTTCATGGTCAACTTAGGTCAGATCCATATTATATATGACAGTTTCCCACCTCTCCCCCCCCACCCTTCTTCATGAATATCATCTCCCGGAATATAAGGGGTCTCAAGGTTCGTAGTAAACATAGATTACTATGAGATATGCTCATCGTGGAAAAACCAGATATATTGCTACTCGAGGAAACAAAATGTGGAATAAAAGAGATGGAAAAGATACTTCCCAACTGTTGGACGCAGGGGAGAGGCACCTACATAGCAGCCATGGGAGAAGCACGAGGGTTAGCTCTATGTTGGAACCCAAGCATGATCACTCTAGACAAGTTTTTCTTAACCAAATGGTCCATTATGGCGAGATACCGACTCATTAGCTCCAACAAGCCAGGGTACCTAACTAATGTTTATGGAGCAACCAACTTAGGGGACAGACAATCCTTCCTTCGCAGCTTGGAACATCAAGCCACTATAACAGAAGGGAATAGATGGATCCTAGGAGGCAAGTTGAACATGATCTACAACTTAGATGAAAAAAGAGGAGGCACTTGGAAGCTTGATGGGGATTCGATCAACTCTCAGCGCCAATTTGACAATCTTGGCCTAGTATATCCACGCAATGCCAATGACACCTTCTCCTTGACAAACCGCAGAATGGGATCTCACCAAATAGCCTATAGATTGGATTACTTCCTCCTTTCAGACTCTCTCATGATGGAGGGTACACCTTTGGAAGCCAAGATCCTAGATTTCCATGGATCTAATCATTGGCCTATAGAACTCTGGATAGATGTCCTGGCCACCCCAAGATGCAATCCCTTAAGAATGGAGCAGTTCTCGATAAACCACCCTGACTTCCGTCAGAATGCTCACATTTGGTGGGAGGAATTTGCGGTTTCCACTGGGACTAAGATGTACCGATTCCATCAAAAACTCAAGAAATTCAATCAGAAACTCAAAACCTGAAATAGACAAACTTTTGGCAACATCTTTGAAGCCCAAAAGCATCTCATGGATCAAATGAGAAATGTCGATGGTCATATCTGGGACACGGGATTAACTAAACCCCTCAAACAATAGGAGGAAGCACTCAGACGAAAGGTGGAGGAAAGAAAACTTCAAAAAGAAATTCCGTGGAGGCAAAAATCTCACATCTAATGGCTCAAAGAGGGAAATCGAAACACCAAGTTCTTCCACAGGTCCACCATCCAAAGAAGGCATGCCAATCATATCACTCAACTTACTTTCGAGGATGGACAAACCAGACACACCCATGAGGATCTGGAGGAAGAACTAGTTAACTATTACCAAAACCTCCTAACAGAGCCCCAGAGGGATAGATATGAAGCTATAGCACAGATCATGTAGAACATACCCTCCTTAATTTCTTCGGATCAAAATGCGGCTTTACTTTGATCGATCACGCTCGAGGAAGTGGACCAGGCTCTTCAAGACACCCTAAAAGGAAAATGCCCAAAACCCGATGGATTCACTTTTGATTGCTTTCACCATTGTTGGCCCATGCTCAGAGAGGAAGTTTGGGAAATCATTGAAGACTCTAGAATATTTGGACAGGTCCTGCCAACCCTTAATGCGACCTTCCTTACTCTCATACCCAAGGAGGAGCAAGTGAACCATCCTAAGTAGTTCAGGTCGACAGCTCTTTGCAACGTCATCTACAAGCTCCTGACCAAAGTGATTGGAAGATGACTTAAGCCCCTCCTACCTTTTATCATTTCGTGACAACAATCAGGATATATGGAAGGCAGAAAAATCCTCGACAACGTCATCCTCGCCCATGAGTTCATACAATCTCTACAGGAGACCCAAACTCTAGGTAGCTCTTAAGACTAGACCTTTCCAAATCTTTTGATAAGTTAATCTAGGACTATATGCAATCTATGCTCCTCGCCTTTGGTTTTGACCCCTCTTGGGTTGCTTGGATTTTGAACCTCACCTCCACGAACTTCTTCTCAATCCTTATCAATGACGTTCCTTCGCGCCCCTTCACCCCACAAGAGGAATTCGTCAAGGGGACCCCCTCTCACCCTTCCTTTTCATCATCCTAGTAGAAGGACTAGGTTGTTCAATTAAGGTTGTGGCGGCAAATAGGATGCTGAAAGGGTTTCCTTTGCATGGTATCAGCCCCCCAATTTCTCACATCCAATTTGTGGATGACATGATAATGATGCACTCACCAATAGTCCAAGAGGCCCTTACCATTATCTCTATCATTAATACCTTCTTTGAAGCATCATGGATGGACATAAACTAGGACAAGTCCCATGTCTTATTTTTTAATACTCCTCTGTCGATTCAGCTCCACATTTCAGGCATTTTGGGTTTCATGTGAAGCTCCCTTCCGTCCAAATATCTTGGCATCACCCTCCTTGACAAAGCCCTCTGGAACAACTCTCGGGAAGGTCTCCTTACCTCCTTAGCTAAAAAACTCTCCTCTTGGACCTATTGTTCTCTAAACTTCTCTAGTTGTCTCATCGTCCTCAAATCAGTTCTACAGGCCCTGCCAGTCTACACCTTCTCTACCCTCACATCCCCTACCAACATTCCTAGTGCAATTAAATCCTTGCAAAGAAAATTCCTCTATCAGGGAATCAAAACACATAAGAAACTCACCTTGATCAGCTGGGAGTAGATCTATAATTAATTCCAAGATACAAGGAGGCCTAGGAATCAGAGACCCCTCTATTTTGAACAAAGTTCTTATCGCAAAGATTCGATGGAGATGGTTCTAAACACCTCAAGACCTTTGGTCCAAGATCTGGCAATGAAAGTATACTCTGAACACCATAGAAAGGAACCTCATTCACTGGAATGAAGATATCTCGGGCTCCTTAATTTGGATAATAGCCAAGCAGAATCGCCACTTGATCGCTAACCATCACTTCTGGGAAATTCAAAACGGTCAAACAACCCTCTTCTCGAATTATGCGTGGCAACAACTACCAATTTTAGCTATGGAGGACTGGGAGAACACCTTTCCCCCCCCTACAAAACATGCAGGATTGACCAGAGTGGAAAATTTTTGGAGACACAACTACACAAGTACCACATGGAGATCCTAGAAAATCGACAGAGAAGAAGTTCATGTCAATGCACAGGTGGACCTCCAACCTTGGCACAAAATGTCCAATAATAGGAAAATTCCTATTTTGCAAGGCGAGGAAATCCTCAGATGCGGAAGAACTCCAAAATGCACTTTCAGCATCCAAGAATCCTATGGAATAAAATCCCATCCCAATCCTCACCCCCCAAAGGAAATCTGGTGCAAAATTTGGTCCTTAAAGAATTGGCCTAAAATAAGCACTTTTCTCTGGATGGTGGCACATGGCAGTATCCTCACCTGGGAGAATCTTACTAAAAGGGGATTTGTAAGACCTTCCATCTGTCACCTCCATCTGGAAGAGGTAGAAATATTGAATCACCTTCTCAACACCTGCCCTTACAGCGCTAAAATATGGGATCATTGTACAACCATAATGCACACTTCAGATCCCCAAAGGGACAACATCAACAACACTATTGAAGCATTGAGAGAAGAAGCCTTTCAGTTGCCAATTTTGAATTTCATTTGGCAATTTCTCCCTGGCTTCATCCTTTGAAAACTTTGGAAAGAGAGAAACAAAAGAATCTTTAGAAAAATCAAGAAGGATTGGCAATGCACTTGGATCCAAATTTCCCTCAATATAACTGAAATAATCATCTTGCAGCCTTGGTGGGAGGAGGACTTGATTTTCCCAACCCAAGAGCAGAGCATCATGAATAACTGGAAACTCAACAACATTCAAGGTATGGAACCCCATCCTCACCCTTCTTCTCAAAGGAACAACCCTTCCCATTTGTCCCCACCCCTAATGGATTTCCTCAAGCTCAATTTTGATGGTGCCTCCAAAGGAAATCCAGGAGCGGCAGGGTTTGGGGCAGTGATCTGCAATTAGCAGGGAATCATTCTCCTCCTTACAACGGTAAATTTGGGACATACTGCCAACAATGCCGCTGAACTCTGGGGGCTAACCACAAGACTTCAGTTTCCCTTAAAGCACCACTTCAACAAACTCATAGTGGAAGGAGACTCTCAAATCATCCTGAATCTCTTCTAGAAAATCTTGAACGGAGAAGGTATTGCCCTGTTGGGGCCTCACTGACGATCTCAGAACCATCGCAAACCTCCTTAGACATGGTCAAGCTCTCATCCCTTCTCATGTTAGAAGAAAGGCCAACCAGATTACAGACAATCTATCCAATATCGGGGTAGAAACAAATGGACCAGATATTCTTTGTTGGGCCCCTACCCACCAGAGACACCCTATCTTTCAAAGATGTCAAGAAAAATCTCTATACATTGACAACCCCCCAGATGGGGTGCGAGTGGAGTACATGCATCAAGAGGCGCAGCCAGAAGAGTTCCTCCATGGCACCAACCAAGTGACGACCGCGTGCCACTCCCTCCCATCTAATCCATCCCATGAAATTCATCTCATTTGAAGCAGGGCACCATTACTCTCATTCTGGCCTCCTCTATCTTCTCTTCATCTCAAAGGACTTTCACCCTCCCTCAGCCTCTACCCTCGTCATCCTCCCTAGCGCATTCTACCCAATTCTCATCTCATCTCTCTCCCTTCTCTCCATCTCTGGCCAACAGAAAGGAGGGGTTGGATTTCTCAGCGAACTCTTTGGATTATAACTCGGGACCACTAGGCAATTCAGCCTCTGTCTCGCTCCTAGGCCCTTTGGCTCCTCCCAACTCCCCAGCCTCACAGTCGCTACAGGCGAGTCAAAACTCACACCATCCACCACACTCTCGAGCTAACTCCAACACGGACCCAGATTGCGACTGGCAATCAATTCTTGCTTTGTTGCAGGCCCTAGTTTTTGACCTATGGCGAGATATGGATGACCTCTGCTTCCGACTAGATATATTGTATGGAAAAGCCTCCCATTTCCTACAGTTTCTCTCCGCAATGCAGGGTGATCCTCACTTCCCATCAAAGGCAACCCAAGCAGTAGTAGCACACACAGGGGAAAATCCGACACCAATGTTGGCACCTCAGGGAGCTTTGGTCCACACTGAGCCAGACCACAACGAACGAGGGATTCCATCTTGGTCGGTTGATGTACACAAGGAAGAAGTCGAGGAGGAGGATCGTCAGAAGGATAGGAACATGTCACCACAGCTGAAGGATGCGATTCAACTGGATGGGATACCAGTCGTGGAGGAACAACCTCCCCCTCAGGACCCGACATTCAACACCTTCTTCGTTGCCACACTACAGCCCTTATGAGTGACGTTTTCGGTGCTTGGAAACTCTTTGGATTTGTTTTTTTTAGTTCTTGGCTACCTCTTAGCTTTGTTTTGTCTTACTTTGTGCATGGCCAGCCTTTGGGCCTATTTGTTTTATGGCTATTATGGTCTACACTCTATATTGTTGTACAGGCCTCTGTCAGGGGCCAGAATTATGAACAGTACTACTGATAGTTTTTCCTTCAATTTTAAGGTGGTTTGGATGGCTGAGCTAGTTTCCCTTAAGGGAAGCTTGATGTTTACATCTTAAAACCACACAAATTATGTGTAAACCTAGACTTTGACAGACTTTTATAAAATTCTTACTTAAAAAAAAAAATACAATATGTATTAATAAAGTATATATACATTAATAAAGTATTAAAACACTAATAAAATAATATATACAGTCTGAGTGGGCCTAATGGTTAATAACATGTGTTTCCTCTTAAGAGGTCATAGGTTCAAATCCAGAGGGGGGTAGGGTATGTATACCTTCGCAGACTTTACCAGTCAAATTTGTTGTGCAGTTATTATATTAATAATACACTATTAAATATTAATATTTCATTATTAATTAATAGATTAATATAATGTTTAAATTAAAGTATTAATAGATTAATAAATATTGCAATGTATTAATTTAGCCTATTAATTAGTATTTATTTAATTAATTAATGTTACTAATAAAATACATTAATAATGTAATACATTAATAGAATATTAGTACATTAATAAAACCTTCATTCATTAAAAAAGTATTAAAATATCCAAACATATATTAAAGTATTACATTACATTACATCAAAATATTAATACATTAATAAAATATATATACATTAATAAAGTAATACATTAATAAAGTAATGATATATTAAAAAAGTAATGATACTTCAATATGTAATATGTAATAATATGTAGGGACATTAATACATTATAATAATGTATATCGTAATTATAATGTCTAAATATATTATAATTAATATATTGATATATTATTAATTAATAAGTTAATGTATTAATCAAGTATTTATACATTATTAGATAATGTATTAATAAAGTATGAATACAATAATAAAGTAGTACTTTAATAATATATTATTAAAGTATAATAAAAATCCATGGTATGGTTAAGAGTGATAGTCTATGCTTGACCATGAGTATGATTAACTATGGTAAACCATGACTCCATGGTTGACCATGATTGTAACTATGGTTTACAATTAGAGTAGTTGACTATGGTTGATTCTAGTTATGCCTGATATGGTAGACTATGCTTGACCATGACCATAGTTAACTCGAATTGATAATGACCATGACAATGACTATGGATGATCATGAATAGGTTTGACCATGACCATAATCATGGCTATGTACGACCACAAATGGCTATGCCCATGACTATGCTTGTTGTACGATATATAATGCAGTCGCACCGTCACTGGCACGTCCGCTTCCTCAGGACCTTCTTCTTCTCGGTCCGAAGAACCCCAAGGTTCTTCTATTTCCCTATCGGGAAATCTGCACCCACGGTTCTCTTCGGCGCGATCCTCCCTTCTCTACTTTCGGAGGATCGGAACTCGCAACTTTGCAAGTTCTCGGTTCATCGCTGGGTTCTCGAATCCCCGAGACCCGATGTGTCAATCAAATCGCTAACTTTTCCCCTGTCAGGACTTCTGCTCTATCGTGACTTCGCTATTCGCGATACCAAGCCCTCAGGTTTCCAACTCCCGATACCCAATGCGCCGAAACACTGATACGATCCTATCGCGCTTTCGCGAATCGCCACCTCGCGTACTCGTGACTTGGAGTTCCCAATACTTGGGTTCTCACCCTGCGAACTCACGAGTTCGTGAGGTCTCCCGATCTCTGCCACCTGTCTTCCACTCCTCCGACTCCTTGTGGCCCACACTGTCTACGCAACTTTCAGGATATCGCGTATCGCAATATCACGATTCTCGTTGTGAATCCTTGGAGCTTCACCTTGCGAGTCCCCGACACACGATGCTACGTGTAGGCCCGATGGCTCCTTCTAACTCAGATCAACAACTCTGCTCCCTCCTGGGCTTTAAATCCCTCGGGCATTCTCGTCATAACCCCCTCTCACCTTCGTGAGACCCAACGATCCACGGAACTTTGTGAAACCTCCTCAGAGGATTTCGACTGTCCTCTCTTTCCCAAATGGGTTTCTACGAAATGAACACAATACTTCCCTACGAAGACTTGTTCACCTGCACGCAAGGTTTCAGCGCTTGCTCGAACACTTCAATGGATGATCCCTTTGTGCAATCCCTCGACGAATTCGAAGGCCTACTCCTCCTGAGCTTGTTCTCAACTTCTTTAGTCCTTTTGAGAACTTCTTGCATGAAATCCTTGTGGAAAATCTTCAACAACATCTGAGTGTTGAAGGAACTCCACTCTGCGCACTCTTGCAGCAGCAGTCTTCCGAAACTTTTCTCAGGTTCGCAACCCTGAGACTTTTCCTTGGCCTACGCACTCCTTGCATGACACTGTGCCTAATTGCACCTTCGAAGAAATGAGAACAAAAGTTCTCTCTAATGAACCCTTCTGTCAACACACTCCTTGCGGAGAAATTCGATTGCACTCCTTGCAGGAATCCTCTGGCTCAAGTAGAGAAACAATCGAAACTCATTCACTCTTCCTCCCAGACTTCAATTCAACCATGAAATCACATACACAGCATATAAAAGAAAATGTATGATAGGAAGAAAACATTCATGAGCATAACATCAAAACATAGAAAATAGACACATAACCATGGATTTGAATCAAAGCTTTCTTCATTTAATTCAATATCTTTACATGGGTGTTCTTTACACAGCTCTTTGCTTGCTCTTCTCTTCTTGAATGCTTGATCATGTTACAATGATACAATGAGGGTGTCTATATCTGTTTTCCCTCTTGGAATCTAAAGCTATCAAATCTACAATTAAAATCTACCTACTAGCATTAACTAAAATAAATGTCATCTATCTACCTAAGAACGAGAGCTATCCGCTCAAGGTCCATTACAATATACAAAGTGTGCCTTCATAAATGGCTTCATTAAAGACTTGCTCAACAATTCCAAAGTGTTTTTTTTCATAATTTGTGCTGGCTAGTCCAACTGTCTTCCGCAGTTGCCCTGGCTCGCTTGATGAGTTAGCGATACTCCTGCATCATACTCCTTGTCTTGAAAACTTTCATGGGCTCCTATCCATGAGTGCCTGCATGGTCTGTCCATGCTTTTGTATCTCAGCTTCGGTCTCCCAGCTGGCATCTTCTACTGGATAATTCTTCCACTTGACCAGATACTCATAGTATTCTTTCCTCCTGGTCCTCTTACCCACTCTCTTGTCCAGTATGCATTCCATCTGTGGCTTCTCTGCAATCGGCATCTACTTCGCCCACTGGATCACTGGTTGCTCAGTTCCAGTATCTGCTTCTCCAGCTTTGTATGGGTATAAATCTACGATATTGAATATCAGAGATATCCCGATGCCATCTGGCAACTCGATCTCATAAGCGTTTTCTCTGAATTTCTTCAGGACTCTGCATGGCCCAATTTTCTTCATTTTCATCTTATTGTATGTTCCCCTTGGGAACCTTTTCTTCCTCAAGTGTGCCAGAACCAGATCAACAACTTCAAACTGAAGTTGTCTCCGGTGCTGATCTACTCTGCACTTATATTCTTGATTTGTCTTCATCAGTTGCTCCTTCACCCTGATGTGAAGTTCTTTCATCACCTCAGCGAATTCCTCTGCACTAGCACTACTAGTCACAATCGGTTCTGAATCCATCAGTTCAGACACTCCTCTTGGTTGCATCCCATATACAACCTGAAATGGACTTTTCCCTATGCTCTGATTCATTGAATCATTGTATGTGAACTCTGCTTGTGGCAATATGCTATCCCAGCTGTTATGGTGCTCTGTCACCAGGCTTCTCAGCAAGTCTGCCAGACCTCTGTTGACCACCTTTGTTTTCCCATTCGTCTATGGATGATAAGCAGAACTAAATTCCAAGTTAGTTCCTAACTTCTTCCATAAGGTCCTCCAAAAATGCCCTATGAATTTTGTGTCCCTGTCCGAAACTATGTTTTTCAGCAATCCATGGAGTCGAATGACCACCTTGAAAAACAGATTTGGGATGTGAGTCGCATCGCTGGTCTTATGGCATGGAATGAAGTGTGCCATCTTAGAAAACCTGTCCACCACCACAAAGATTGAATCAACACCTCTTTGTGTTCTCGGCAAACTCAATACAAAATCCATGTTAATCAACTCCCATGGCCTCTCTGGTATGGGCAATGGCCGATAAAACCCTGCATTCTACTTTCTCCCTTTTGAATTCTAGCAAATTCGACATCTGCTCGCATTTCCAGCCAAAAATATGACTCATTCAGCTTCACAATGTTTTTTCATGGCCAAAATGTCTTGTTAATCCACCACTGTGTTTCTCCTTCAACAAGTTCTCCCTCATGGAGCATTTTGGAATACATAGTTGATTGCCTCTGAACAACAATCCCTCCTAGATAATGTAATCTATCCAAGGGCTTCGGTCTCTAAGAACTGGATTCTCAACTGCTTCATACGCCTCTCCAAAATCTGCATCTCCTACGTACATGTCCCTGAGATTGTCAAAACCCAATGTTTTGACTCAGAATTCCTACAGCAACAAACACTTCCTGCTCAAAGAATCAGCCACTTTGTTAGCAGTCCCCAAAATATGCTTAATCACAAATGTGAAATTCTGCATATACTCTACCCATTTTGCATGTTTCTGATTCAACTTCTCCTGTTGACTCACAAACTGTAATGCATGATTATCACTGTACAATACAAATTCTTTCCGGATCAAGTAATGACTCCACTTCTTCAATGCCTGTATGATAGCATAAAATTATTTATCATACGTGCAGTACTTCAGTTTCCCTTCATCCATTTTCTCACTGAAATATGCAACTGGTCTATCTTCCTGACTTAAGACCGCTCCTATGGCGTACCCACTCGCATCACATTTCACCTAAAATGTCTTTTGGAAATCTGGTAACACCAAAACCGGTTGTTCCGTGATCTTCCTCTTCAACAGATTGAAGCTCTTCTCAGCCTCTGCTATCCAATGAAAAGACTTATGTCGCTTCTTCACTATGTCCATCATCGCTACGCTAATTCCACTGAAATTCCTGATGAACTTCCGGTAGAAACTAGCTAAACCATGAAAACTTCTCACATCAAAAATATTTCTCAGTGATGGCCAATTCTTAATCACTTCTACCTTATCCGGATCCATACTCAACTCATTCACTGAAATAACAAAACCCAAGTAGATGAGTTCTGTTTTCATAAATGAGGAATTCTTCATGTTGATCAACAACTTCTCCTACTGTAGCTTCTTCATTACAATGGCCAAATGCTTCAGATGTTCATCCTTTGTCTTACTGAAGATCAGTATATCATCCAGATATATGACGACAAATTTCCTGATGAATTCCCTCAGGACTTCATTCATCAACCTCATAAATTTACTCGGTGCATTCGTCAAGACAAACGACATGAATAGCCATTCATACAGTCCTTCATTGGTTTTGAAGGTTGTCTTCCACTCATCGCCTTCTCTCATGCGAATTTGGTCATATCCGCTTTTCAAGTCTATTTTTGAAAAATAATTTGCCCCACTTAGGCAATCCATCAGATCATCCATTCTTGACAATGGGAACCTGTACCTGATGGTTATTTTATTGATCGCTCTTGAATCAATACACATTCTCCAACCTCCATCCTTCTTTGGACTGAGTACTGTCAGAACAACACATGGGCTCAAACTCTCCCTGACCAATCCTTTGTCCAACAACTCCTAGACCTGCCTCTTAACCTCCTCATTTTCTTGTGGCATCAACCTATATGCAGCTTTATTCGACAAACTAGCTCCTGGTATGAGGTCTATGTGATGACTTATACTCCTCATCGGTGGCAACGAACGAGGTAATTCGTCCACTACGATGTCAGCGAACTCTTCCAGCAGTTCCTGAATCTCATCTGGTAGATCATCCAGTCTTGTGCTAGTCAGAACAATCCTCGGCTTTCTGACCACAAAGAAATGTGGATCTTCCTTCTTCTCCATTTCCGTAAGAAGTTCCTTCCCACTAATGAGAAGTATTGTGTTGCTTACTTCCGGTTTCACCTCCTTATCCTTTATCGAAAGCAACCTGTGTGTCCTCCCATCCTCCTCCAAGGTATATGTGTTCATTCTCCCATCATGAACCACATTTCTGTCATATTTCCATGGTCTCCCCAGCAATAAATGACATACATCCATAGGAATGACATCACAGAGTACCTTATCATTCTACTCCCCTATCTTGAATTCAACCAAGCATTGTTTTGTGACACTTACCTGATGTCCCTTCTGTATCCATGAAACTTTGTATGGACTCGGGTGATCAGTTGTCTCCAGTTCTAGCTTCTCTACCATCTTGGTCGAAACGAGATTATCTGTGCCACCGCTGTCCATGATAACCTTTCATACCCAATCCTTGGTCTTGCAAGATATCATGAACAGTCTGGTCCTTTGAGCTGGGTCCTCCACCTCCTTCCTGGGTGTTAAGAGAACTTTACGCATCATCAACAACCTTCCGCCTTCTATATCTTCAGCCTCAACATCCCGCTTTTGTGCTTCGATGATGTGAGCTTCTCCACTATCCTTCTTCTTTTCTGGACACTGAAATGACCTGTGCCCATTCTTCCCACATGTGAAACATGTGATTACTCCACCTCGGCCTCTTCCTCTACCTCTGGTACAAGGATAAGTGTTTGCGTTAGCATAATCTCCCCTCTACTCTATATGTTGCCCTCTTTGTTCAACATATGGCCCTCACTGTGAGGTTCCACCTCTTTCAATATTACCCTGAGGTTTCTTCCATTCCTCCTTGGGTTTCTGATATTTCTCCTGGGCAACTGCTTTGCCTCTGGGTTGACTTCTGCCTTTCCCTCGCTGACCTTTCTTACGGCTCAGCTTCTGCTCTGCTTTTAAAGCCATCTGATAAGCATCCTCCACCATTCTGATGGTAACCATGCTTAATTCATCCTGAATGTCGTATCTCAGACCATTCAGATATCTGGCAACCTTCTCATCATCGCTCTCCCAATGACCTGTTCTGATGTTTAATCGATAGAATTCCTCAGTGTATTCTTTCACTGTCATCAGCTTTTGTCTCAGGTTCTGCATCCTCCTGAACAGAGTAATTTGACAGTCTCTTGGGATGAACTTCGCCTTCATCTTTTCAATCATTCGATCCCAACTCTTGATCTTTTGCTTGCCTTTGCAGCATCTTTCATCTTGTAGCTCATCCCACCACAATGTTGCATGTCCTTTCAAGTGTGTAACAACATGCTTGACCTTCTTATCCTCTTCGATATACTAATAATCGAAATAGGTGTCAAGAGCTCTAATCCAATCCAGTAGCTCTTCTGCATCCAGATTTTCCTCATAGACAGGAATGTCCATCTTCTCCTTCACACCCATTCTGGTGATAGATTTTATCAACCACTCAGTTGATGCATCCTCGGCTGCAACTTCATCCTCACGTTCAACCTCAATTTCACTTTTAGAATCACTAAGATCCCCTGCACTAGTTGTGCGTCTCTGAGTTGTCTCCATCTCCTCAAGTCTTGCTCTGAGATCTCGAATCTGTCGCTCCATTTCTAGATTTCCTGCTGACCTTCCTCTTCTCCGCACCTCCCTATCTTCTGGGTTAGGTGACTGTCTCTCACTTCTCGGTGACATGGTGAATCCTCTTCTTTGGTATAGAATGCGAAGAAATATTCCCGCTCTGATACCAACTTAATGCAGTTGCACCCTCACTGGCACGTCTGCTTCCTCAAGACCTTCTTCTTCTTAGCCTGAAGAACCCCAAGGTTCTTCTATTTTCCTATCGGGAAATCTGCACCCACAGTTCTCTTCGGTGCGATCCTCCCTTCTCTACTTTCATAGGATCGGAACTCGCGTCTTCGCAAGTTCTCGGTTAATCGCTGGGTTCTCGAATCCCCGATACCTGACGTGTCAGTCAAATCGCTAACTTTTCCCCTGTCGGGACTTATACTCTATCGCAACTTCAGCTCTATCGCGACTTCGCTACTCGCGATACCAAGCCCTTGGGTTTCCAACTCCCGATACCCGATGCGCCGAAACGTCGATACGATCCTATCGCGCTTTCGCGAATCGCCACCTTGCGTCCTCGTGACTTGGAGTTCCCAATACTTGGGCTCTCACCCTGCGAACTCTCAAGTTCGTGAGGTCTCTCGATCTCTGCCACCTATCTTCCACTCCTCCGACTCCTTGTGGCCCACACTGTCTACGCAACTTTCAGGATATCGCGTATCGTAATATCGCGATTCTCGTTGCGAAACCTTGGAGCTTCACCTTGCGAGTCCTCGATACACGATGCTACGTGTAGGCCCGATGGCTCCTTCTGACTCGGATCAACAGGTCTTCTCCCTCCTGGGATTTAAATCCCTTGGGCGTTCTCGTCATAATCACCTCACACCTTCATGAGACCTGACGGTCCACAGAACTTTCTGAAACCTCCTCAGAGGATTATGACCGTCCACTCTTTCCCAAATGGGTTTCTACGAAATGAACACAATACTTCCCTACGAAGACTTGTTCACCTGCATGCAAGCTTTCAGCGCTTTCTCGAACACTTCAATGCACGATCCCTTTTTGCAATCCCTCGACGAATTCGAAGGCCTACTCCTCCTGAGCTTGTTCTCGACTTCTTAAGTCCTTTTGAGAACTTCTTGTGTGCTCTCATTGCGGCAAATCTTCAACAATGTCTGAGTGTTGAAGGCACTCCACTCTGCGCACTCCTGCAACAACAGTCTTCTGAAACTTTTCTCAGGTTCGCAACCCTGAGACTTTTCCTTGGCCTGCGTACTCCTTGCACGACATTGTGCATAATTGCACCTTCGAATAAATGAGAACAAAAGTTCTCTCTAATGAGCCCTTCTGTCAATGCACTCCTTGCGGACAAATTCGACTGCACTCCTTGCAGGAATCCTCTGGTTCAACTAGAGAAACAATTGAAACTCATTCGCTCTTCCTCCCAGACTTCAATTCAACCATGAAATCACATACACAGCATATAAAAGCAAATGTATGACAGGAAGCAAACATTCATGAGCATAACATCAACACACAAAGAATAGACACATAACCATGGATTTGAATCAAAGCTTTCTTCTATTAATTCAATATCTGTACATGGGTGTTCTTTACACAACTCTCTGCTTGCTCTTCTCTTCTTGAATGATTGATCATGTTACAATGATACAATGAGGGTGTCTATAGCCGTTTTCCCTCTTGGACTCTAAAGATATCAAATCTACAATTAAAATCTACCTACCAGCATTAACTAAAATAAATGTCGTCTATCTACCTAAGGACGAGAGCTATCCGCTCAAGGTCCATTACAATATACAAAGTGCGCCTTCATAAATGGCTTCATTAAAGACTTGCGCAACAATTCCAAAGTGTTTTTTTTCAAAATTTGTGTTGGCTAGTCCAGCTGTCTTCCACCGTCACGCTGGCTCGCTTGATGAGTTGGTGATGCTCCTGCATCAATATATATATGTATAATTTGTTATATAGATATTAGAAATGTTCATCACAATGTTACGTAGGGAGATATTTTGTTGAATTGTTAAAATGAGAAATTTTTATGGCAATGGAAATATATATATTAGTGACATTGCAACATTAGGAATTATTTGTCACAATGCGACTTTGGGAAATGTTCGTCACAATCTGACATTGAAAAATGTTTTTCACCTTGTGACGTATGGAAATGTTCATCATAATGTGATGTCGAGAAACACTTGACAGATTGTAGAATTGTATTTTACTTTTGCAATGTTGGGAAATGGGTGTCACAATGAGACATTGAAAAATGTTTGTAACAATAAGATCATAGGAAATGTTTGTCACAAGTGTTCATCACAATGCAACATTTGGAAATGTTTGTCACATTGTGGTGCTAGAAAATGTTCATTACAATGAGACATTGCGACATTGGAAAATGTTTGTCACAATGAAACATTTGAAAATGTTCGTCACAGTGAGATGCTAGGAAATGTTCGCCACATTGAAATGTTTGGAAATGTGCATCACAATGCGACAATGAGAAATGTTCATAACATTGCGACGTTGGGAAATGTTCATCACATTGCGACATTGTGAAATGTTAGTCATAAAGATATATTCGGATTTTTTTTTTAGACTACAACATTGTGAAATGTTCATCACATTGCGATAGTGGGAAATGTTTGTCACAATGCAATGTTGGGAAATGTTCGTCACAATGCGATATTGGGAAATGTTTGTCACAATGCGACATTAGGAAATAATCGACACATTGCAATGTTCAGAATTTTTTTTCACAATATGACATTGTTAAATGTTAATTATAATGTGATGCCGAGAAAGATATAACACTTTGTAGAATGATGTTTTGTTTTTTTAATGCCCGGAAATTATCGTCATAATGCAATGTCGAGAAATTTTCGTCACATTGCCACATTGGGAAATGTTCATCACATCTCAATGTTGGGAAATGTTCGTCACAATGAATGTCTTAAACCATCTTTTACTTTGAATAATATTATTTATACTTTTCCTAAGGACATTGATATAAAATCATCTTCAAATTTGAAGATAATGAATTATACTTGTGATAAGGACATTGATAAAAAATCATTCGATAACTGATACACATATTAAAGAAATTGATAACAATTCTACTTGATATATATGTTGTATATGATGATTTATATTTGTTATAAGAACATTGATAGAAAATCAACTTTGAATTTCCACATGCTGATTTATTTTTTTTATAAGGACATTTAACTATTGTGATGTTGGGAAATGTTCATCACAATGCAATGTCTGGAATCATGTTTTACGTTGTAGACAATTATTTATACTTGTCTTAAGGACATTGATAGAAAATCATCTTCAACTTTGCAGATAATGAATTATATTTGTCATAAGGACATTGATAAAACAAATGATTCAATAAATTATATACGTATTATAGACATTGATAAAAAATCTACTTGATAGATATGTTGCAGACGATGTTTTATTCTTGTTATAAATACATTTAGCTAAACTATGTATGCCTCATATAGTGTATATATTTCACCATGAAATAAACAACGATATATATATATATATATATATATATATATACCTTGTGGTGTAAGTAAGATCCTTTTATTAGGGGATACATTTTGAATTTTCTTTTTATATATTAGTTATAGTTGTGTTGCATTCTTAATGCCACATATGGATCATATAGTTTATAGATTGCACTATAGTAAAATATATGATTCTTATGCGTCCATATATACAAAATATATTGTGTTAAGATATATATATATATATAT